>JAQZBX010021174.1:0-24892 GCA_029593785.1 Cabassous unicinctus
GAAGGTAGATTCTTTTGCTGCTCAGCCTACCACAACAAGCCCAGTAGTTTATACAAGACCAGCAATAAGTAGCTTTTCCTCTAGTGGAATCGGATTTGGGGAAAGTTTAAAAGCTGGATCATCGTGGCAGTGTGATACATGTCTACTCCAGAACAAAGTTACAGATGATAAGTGCATAGCTTGTCAAGCCACTAAGTTGCCACCAAAAGATACTGCTAAACAGACTGGAATTGGAACACCAAGTAAAAGTGGCAAACCAACTCTTTCTGCATCAGGGACAGGATTTGGAGACAAATTTAAACCAGCAGTAGGAACTTGGGATTGTGATACCTGTCTAGTGCAAAATAAACCTGAAGCGATAAAATGTATAGCTTGTGAAACACCGAAACCTGGAACTGGTGTTAAGCGGGTCCTTACATTGCCAGTGGCTTCAGAAAGTGCTATAACTATGACTACTTCATCTTCTAGTTGCACTATGACTACTGGTACCTTAGGATTTGGAGATGAGTTCAAAAGGCCCATAGGCTCTTGGGAGTGTCCAGTATGCTGTGTTTCTAACAATGCAGAAGACAATAAATGTGTGTCCTGTATGTCTGAGAAACCAGGTATGTTTATGTTTATTTGGCATAATTTTGCTCAGTACTTAAGTAAAATATTTTAATTTATTATCTGTAAAACAGCTAAGATCAATCTCTATATTTTATGTATTTCAGGATGAGCATTTCCTCATACCTCTTAATTTTTCTAAACACTTTGTTAAAACTACTTGCTTGGGGCTGGATCTTTATGTTTCTTAGGATAAGTTGTGTGTTACATACTCTCACCTCTTCTTTGTTTTCAGTTTTATCAGAAATATCTTGCTTTTCATGACCATTTGCAAGGTTGACTAATATAAATGCTGAAAGGTCTTAAAATGGAGCAGTCTTTCTCAAACCTTTATACAGAATAAACTATTGCATCTGTCTCAATTTTCTTTAGAAGTGAGCATGTTTAGTGGTCATTTCCAGGGACGATTTTCACTAAGGTGTAGACAGCCTTTTCTGAAAAGGCTATGGCTGAATTTTAAAGGTGATACTTGAACCCAGTTTAAATGTATGCCATCTACTAGAGGTATTGCAATGATAGTAAATTATTGAAGCATTAATGAAAAAATTCTGACTAGTCAAAAAAAAAAATGGAATTAGGTTTGAGTTTTTCGTTTTTCTTTTCATAGCTGGAATAGTCACACCAATCTTTAAATCAGAATTGTGTCTCTGCTGTTTTTCTAATACTATTGTATCATTACATGGTACAGATATATGGTAATATTGACAATAAATAAAATATTGGAGATGAGTATCCTGCGGGATTATATTTCCTATTTTTCATTGCATTATTCTTGGATGCATTAGGAACTTCGGGTTTGTAATGTAAATGATGAGCGATCATTTTAAGCAGAGGAGTGATATGGTCTAATTTGAATTTTTGACAAATCTCTCGTGGTTTTTTTGTAGGATGGAGTTTGGAGACTAGAGGACAGATTTAGTTGTAGCCGTAATATAGGCGATAGATAATGGTGACATGTAAGGATTCAGAGATGTGGAATAGTGTATAGTCAAAGACATGTTCATTTAAAGCTCTCAAAGTTGACATTAAGAAAGATGTGAGTCTTTGGATAGACCAATATGGACCCTCTGGGCTGAAGATCAAGATTTCAGAGTCATCAGCCCATAGTTTGGTATTTGAAGTTATGGGAGTAGAGGTATTTAATAACATAAGTTGTATTAATAGAGAAAATGGTCTAAAGTTGAACTCTGGTAACTTAAAAGAGTGACAGGAATATAGCTTAGTTTTGAACGGTTAATCTTTTAAAGGAGTTGACCAGAGAGGAAAAAGACAAACCACATGGCACTGGTGGCTCTGAGGAGGATAGATTTTCAAGGGAACAAGACCAGAGGTCTTGATAAGAGAGTGGTTATAATTATTCCAGCAAGAAATGAGGGCTTGAAAGAAAATAAGGTCCAAAAGAAAGAAATGGATTTGAGAACTGTATAAGGGGGGAGGAGCCATCTATCCAAGATAACCAAATGCCTAGTGAAACCACCAGCTAGGAAAGAGGCTTTCAGGGATGAGACTTAGACAAGTGTGGGTTGCAGATACAGATTAGGAAACTGTTTTTGTTCGTCTTTAAAACCATGGAAGTAGATGAAAGCTTGTGAGGTTGTTCCAAAGATGGAACCCTGGGGAGTAATTTCTCTGGTAAGATGGATGAGGACAGACCTGTAAACTATAAAATACAGAGAAGAATCATAAGTAACTGGAAAAAGTGAAAGAAGTTGTAGAACATTTACAAAAGTAAGGGTACCCAGTGACTGGCTTCCCTCCAGACATAGTATCTCTTTATACATCTGTGCCTTGCTTAGTCACCTCTACAGTGCCACCTCCTTCCTTCCCAAAATGTTCCTTCTGCTTAGAGATTTAAATATCACCTCTTTGAATCCTTCTCCTGTTTGTCCCTTAGTAGTTTCTTCTTTCTTTAGACCATGAGCAATGCAGGCAACATTTTATTCATCTTTGTGTCACCAGGACCTAAGTACAACATCGTGGTACTTAGTAAATGTCTTTTAAATGGCTAGCATGTAACAGAACTGCAGTGAGCATAGTGGGTATCAGGTTGCAAAGTAGATGTTGGAACTCTTCTATGCAAAAATCACATATGCTTTGAAATCTTGAAATTTGAACTGTGGTTATGTATTTTATGTGTTAGGCTATTGTCTATAATTTACATCTTATGCTGTGCTCTTTGAAGAAATTTGACAAAGATTCTTAAGAGCAAATGAGTGTTTTAAAAAGCAGGACAACTAATTCGTGAACATGACTTTTTCTAAACCTACAGAAGTTCAAGTTTGGGTTTAAGAGGGAGCTCACCACTGAGGAAGTTGAGTATGAGCTGTTCATTTAGAAGATGGAAAGAAGTCTGAGATGTCTCATAGGAGAGGCTAATGAAAATTGAACATTTAAATGTAATGATGTCATTAAGAAACCAACATAATATAAATTAAAATTTTCATATATTTCCCCATTATTTTTTAGATAGTTCAGTTCCTGCTTCAAGTAGCAGCACAATATCTGTCCCTCTGTCTTCTGGAGGTCATCTAGGATTGGACAAGTTTAAGAAACCTGAGGGAAGCTGGGATTGTGAAGTATGCCTTGTACAGAATAAAGCAGATTATGCCAAATGCATAGCATGTGAAAGTGCAAAGCCAGGCACAAAATCTGAGTTTAAAGGTAAGATGGTGGTAAAGTGCCTCCCTGTAATGCCATTGTAGAGTGAAATATTTGCAGATAGCTTTTTAAAATTATTCTTTTTATTGGAAATCCATGTAAAATGAGGTATTTGCCTCAGAACTTTTAGCTAATGTCTTTTTCTGAGTTACTGTGAAGTAGGATTATTCGTCAAGGGTTAGGTATCTTTCTGTGATTGAGTAAAGAACTATTCTATCTTGTGTTATTGAGTCTTTGAGAGCGTTTTGTTATTTTTTGTTTTTAACTGTTAACAACACACTCTGGCATCTTGATGAATCTCTTGACTCTTATTGGCCTGGGAGTTTTTACCCCTAGAATCCCATTTTAAGTAGGCCAGGTTTGGGCTTTTGTTTCCAAGAAAAATCGTTCTCTTAATATTTTTCCATGTGAATATAAAGGAAGAACCTCTCAAAGTAATATTAAAATATTTGGAGGACAAAAATGTCTTCATATACCTGTATGAATTATTTTAATCACATTTACAGTTCACTCAAAATTTTGATAAAATTGTAAAAAAGAGACTAGATCAGAAGCATCAGTCAGGAATAGGTGAGGGATTTTAATCTATAAGAAAGAAGTCCTATTAGGTGGGAACATGAGGTATTAAAAAGGAATACCAAGATTTATCTGTTTTGTAATTATGCCTTAGGCTAAAACTTTTTTGATGGTAAACCAAAAGCCTGAAATACCACTTTTACATCATGACCTCTCACATGTACAGTAAATTTGTCTATATGATAAAAACTTCCGAAAATACTAATCTCTAGAATATAAGATACTCTGATATTTTCAATTCGAATTCATTTTGAAAGCAAAATTCTGGTTGCAAACCACTCATTTTATTGCCTGACTAGTGGGATACAGCTGGCAGTTTGAAAAACTGTCTTAGGGTGTTTTAAAAGATCCATTTAAACTCATCCTGTAACTATTACTCATGGCCCCTTTCCCATGTCCTCTACCTGTAGTACAGTGATCACTATACTTTGAAATCCACCCAGTAGACACCTTTGAAGCAGAGATGGTAACTGATTAATTCTTGTTTTCGTCATCCCTCCCTCCCTTTCTGCCTCAAGTCATCATCATCAATAAATTTAGAGACTTTGTGGATAGCCACTTGCTTGTGAGATTCTGGTATAATTTTTCAGCTAAGATTCTTTTAGGGGAAGAAGGTAGGGTTGGTAATTATTAAAGAAGACAGTCTAAGGATGAGGACTTACAAAGCTTTCTTGTTATTATCTTTATTTACATGTGGGTAAGCATAAATATTGTGGCACCTTTTAATGGTTGCTGTTTTGAACCAGTCAATGAATTGCTTCATTTATAGTTTATTCAAGTATAGAAAAGCATTTTGAAACGAAGACCTTGATCTTGTCAGTATAATATTGTTTGTCTTTTTAAGTATTGCTTCAGTGCATGTCATTCTTCTGGATTTCTGATGCTAAGATTTTTTAAATGCTTGGGTAAACAACACATTTATGCATAAGATTTAAAAATCCAACATTATGAAAAGGTTCACATTGAAGAATCTCTCTCTTGTCCCCCATTGGCTCATATTCTAACCCTTCCTCCCCCTGCAAATAATAGCTAGTTTCTTGTGTTTATGTACATCCTAAGCAAATATATTCTTATTCTGTATTTTATTTCCCTCTCACTTTCTGCCCCCCTTGATTTCATTGGGTAGCATGTTGGACATATCTCCGTTTTTCATTCACAGCTGCCTGTTTCACATGTAGCATCCTGCATGTCTTTGAGTTTATCTTTACTACAAAGTCCCTCTATAAAATTCCTGTGTCGGTGGGTATATATGTTTATAATTTTTTGTAAATATTGACAAATGACCCCCCCAAAGAGTGTGCCAATTTACCCATCCACATGCGGTGTTTGAAAGAGCCCGTTACCCCCATTCTTATCGCCAGTACTATAGTTTTGATCTCTGCTAAGCTGATAGATGAAATCTGGCATGTCAGTTTAGTTGTGGTGATTGAGATGAAATTCTCATACTGAATAGCGGTCAACTTGGTTCATGTTTACTGCCATTGGTAACAACTTACAAAGTAGGCCTTTTCAAAGTTATTCCTATGTAGCTTTGGCTTTCAAGGTATACATTTTGTTTGAGAGGATTAGAACATTAATTCAATATCTTTATAATGTCTTTTATATTTTTGAAGGCTTTGATAAATCTTCCTCATCTTCAAACCCAGTAGCCTCATCCTTCAAATTTGGAATCCCATCATCCTCTTCTGGGCCTTCTCAGACTTTAACAAACACTGGAAACCTTAAATTTGGAGATCAGGGAGGCTTCAAAATCGGCGTGTCATCAGATTCTGGGTCCGTAAACTCCATGAGTGGAGGCTTTAAATTTTCTAAACCAATAGGAGATTTTAAATTTGGAGTTTCATCCGATTCTAAACCTGAAGAAATTAAAAAAGATAGTAAGAATGATAATACCTTTAAGTTTGGGCTTTCTTCTGGCTTAAACAATCCAACTCCTTTAGCTGCATTTCAGTTTGGGATATCTAATCCTGGGCAGCAAGAAAAGAAAGAACTCCCTAAATCTTTACCTGCAGGCGTTAGCCTTGGCACAGGGGTTATTAACCCTGCTCCGGCTGCTGCTAATACCACAGTGGCCTCTGAGAACAAGAGTAGCTTCAGCTTTGCATCCATAGAAACCAAGAGTGTTTCAGTGGCTCCTTTCACATGTAAGGTGTCAGAAGCAAAAAAAGAGGAACTGCCTACAGCCAAAGGAGGGTTCGCTTTTGGCAATATGGGATCTGCCTCTCTGCCATCTGCCTCGGTGTTTGCTTTGGGAAGGACAGAGGAGAAACAGCAAGAGCCTGTCACTTCTACTTCTCTAGTGTTTGGGAAGAAAACTGATAATGAAGAGCCAAAGTGTCAATCAGTGTTTTCCTTTGGGAATTCAGAGCAAACCAAAGATGAGAGTTCTTCAAAGTCGACATTTAGTTTTAACATGGCAAAACCATCTGAGAAGGAATCTGAACAGTCAGCAAAGGCCACTTTTGCCTTTGGAGCTCAAACCAATACTACAGCTGGTAAGTACTAAAAATTTTTTACAAGGTGTCTAAGATGAAATGGTTTACACTGAACATAGTTGAGAGGGTCCTAGTAGCAGATCTCCCTGGAAAAGAGCCTAAGATTTTCAGTTTTAACTCCTCCACCCCCCCATGATTCTGATGAAATTTTCTCTTGTTCTGATTTTGAGAAACAGAGTTCTATTGGAAAGCCCGCAAGGCTGCACATTTTACCATTTTTTCTCCCTTCTGTGTGGGCTTTTATCAGAATGAACATATACTATCAAGAAAAATAGGGATTCCTGAACTCATGAAATATTTTCTAACTAATATAATCTTTGTGTAAAGGCCTTCAATGACAAATATATACAGCTAACCATCATCAGACATTTAAGGAACACGGGCAACAAATACAATTAACCCCTGAGAAAAGAGAGGTGATTATGAAAACTAAAATCCTGAAGAAAAAATAAACTAGAATTCTTAAAAGCTTATAAACATAGTTGGTAAGATAAAAATCATTCTGTGGACCTAGTAGCAGAAAGAACATAGCTGACAGATTGAGCCAAGTTAGAGCTACAAGTTCATTGGAATAGGAGTGCTTAGATTAGGGGTTCTTAACCTTTTTGTTCCATGGACCCCTTTGCCAGTCAGATGAAATGAATACTACTGTAATTTATTTATTGCATACATTCATAAGTGAAGGAAATGCTAGATTTCAGTTAGGCGTCAGAGAAAATAAAGGTAATAAGTTGCTTTTTTTTTTTTTTAAACTCAAGCTCATAGACCCCCTGAAATCTTTCCAGAGACCCCTTGGGGCTCCATGGACCTCTGGTTAAGAACCCCTGGCTTAGAAGATGACAGTGATACGGAAGAAGTATCAGAGAAGCAAAACAGAAAATTTTCTAGCTGTGGAGAGAAAGACTCTGGTCTTAAAAATGCAAACGACCCACCCCTGGAGAAAAACCAGTGATATTATAGGACACCAAAGATAAAACCCTGAGTGCTTCCAGAGAGAGAAAAGCTGGTTGTCACACACAAATGTTATCCAGATTAGCACAAAATGTCTGTAATTTGCAACATCAAATGCTAAAAACAGTAGGGGGCAGTGTCATCAAAGTGGAAATGATCTTGAACCTAGAATTCTGTACCCAGCCAAATTTATTCAGACATAAGGGCAAAATATAGGTGTTTTCAGACATGGAAAGAATCAAAAGTTGAAAGTCACGAACATTTTTTGAATACAGTACTAAATCAGAAATAACCAAAATGAAAAATTAATCTGGAAAAAAAAAAAAAAAATCATCTAAATAGGTGTGAGCAGTTTTGTCCATTAAATTTTTCCTTGGAAATTTAAAAACATCCTGAGAAAATAAAAAATATATACTGGAAAGAAACAAAAAATGAGAGGATCTAATCAGACTTAATCATGGAATCACCTCCATTGAAGCAGACGCCCTCTTAACTGACCTCTATTTAACTGACTTGAAAGTGAGCCACCATGCTTCATTTTCTGTAAGTCATAGTAATTCCCATAGCATGTTGTATCCAGCCAGCCCTATCTGGTAGCCAACACTGGGACTGAGATATTGGAAAAATAAAAATTCTTCAGTAAGGTGACTGGATCCAGGATAGCAATAGCTTTCCTCCAAACCAGCAATAAATAGCTAGACAACATATCCCATTTGTATTTCCTAATTTTTCTAATTTTTATTTTATAATAGCAACATAATGTGTAATATGCCTGAATAATAAGCTTATAAAGGACATATTTGTTCCTGGGTGAAAATATTTCCTCACCCTTACTCATACAATTTTAGTTCTTAAAAGAATTTTTGTGGAGCTTGGCAGTCAAAGCTGATTCTAAAATTTCCGTGGTAGGGAAAATGAACAAGAAATTTTTAGGAGAAGAGGCACACAGGCAGACTTGCCCTACCTATACCAAACCATACTTGTAAAACTACAGTAATTCAGACAGTCTAGTGGCAATTCCAGTGGAGGGTACATATGCATGTTGCAAGTTTAGTATGTCATAAAGATGACATTGCTA
The DNA here is from genome assembly GCA_029593785.1 of Cabassous unicinctus. Classification (NCBI taxonomy): domain Eukaryota; kingdom Metazoa; phylum Chordata; class Mammalia; order Cingulata; family Chlamyphoridae; genus Cabassous; species Cabassous unicinctus. Next base: position 8,365 of record JAQZBX010021174.1, read on the forward strand.
ATTGGTGGGCCAAGGATGTACTAGACAATGCTGCAGAGAAAATTGGCTTTCTATTTGGATGAAATAGATATAAATCCTGCCATATACTGTTAGACAAATTGTGGGTAAATTAAAGAACTGTATCTAAAAACCAAACCCATAATAGAATAGCTGTCTCCCACAATCTGAACTTGCTATCCAAACACAATAAACAGGTAAATTGGGATTATGAGGAATCTGAGGCTTCCTGTGAAAGACAGAATACCCAGAAATCAAAAGAAAAGATAAATATATTTGAGTGTGTCAGAATTTAATATGACAGACGGCCAACCAATAAATGAATCTATATAAAAAACTATTCTGTTTTCTAATGAATTCTTAGATTCTTAGAGTGTAGGGTAGTAGAAAAATGTTTTCTCAAACGATTTGTTTTTAAGGATTTTTATTAATTACTGTCTTACAGATCAAGGAACGACAAAGCCAGTTTTCAGTTTCTTGAACAGCAGTTCCTCTAATTCAAGTACACCAGCTACTTCGGCTGGTGGTGGCATATTTGGTAGTTCCACCTCTTCCTCCAATCCACCTGTGGCTACCTTTGTCTTTGGACAGGCCAGCAATCCTGTGAGCAGCTCTGCCTTTGGTAGTGCTGCTGAATCCAGTACATCTCAGTCTTTGCTATTTTCTCAAGATAGCAAACCAGTAACCACATCTAGCACCGGTACATCTGTCACACCATTTGTCTTTGGTCCAGGAGCCAGCAGTAATACGTCAACCACTGGTTTCAACTTTCGAGCTACAACCACATCTAGCTCTGCAGGTACATGGCTTTAATTATAAGCGAGTGTTTCAACTGCTAGCAAACACAAACAACATGGATCCCTTTTAGGTCATCTATACCAGGGTTATTATAATTATTCAGTATTTGGAATAATACATGTTTTGTGTTTATGTTTAATATACTTGTCTCTTGGGAGGCAATTTTTCTAATTTTAAGAGTGTAAACATTTTATTTTTCCAAGCTTTCCTTTTGAAATGTCAAGTTGAAATTTACCAGACACTAGAGATTGCTTTAGATTGCTAGAGATTGCTCCGTCCTCATTATGCAGTATATACATGTCTACAACATTAGGCATTTTCTGCAAAATGTTAAATTTCTGTGGGAGATTTTTATTTTAATATTATTATTTTTTAGGAGGTACTGGGCATTGAACCCAGGATATCCTGCATGGAAAATGGGCGTTTAACCACTGAGCTACATATGCTCCCCAATGAGAGTTGTTTTTTTTTGTTTGCTTTGTTTGTTTTTAGGAGGTACTGGGGGTTGAGCTCCTAAAAACAAGTTGTTGAGCAGGCGCTCAGCCACTTGAGCTATATCTGCTCCCCTTTGTTTTTTTTTTTTTTTAAGGCTTCCATTCTCTTTTATTATAACTGGTTAAAAATAAAAACTGTGAAAAAGTATTAAAGTTTCATTCAAATTTCAAGTTCAAAAGTTGGAAAGGACCTTTTAAATGATCTGGTCCAATGTCTTCATAAGGCTTTCCCCAGGAAATGATGGGCAGAGTAACCAGGAAAAGGTGATGTCCCATTCCCAGCCCAGGGCTCCTCCCATGAAACCACACTACCAAGAGGCTCTGCAGGTGTCACCAGGGCAGGTCCCTGAGAGGTGTATCCAGCGCCTTCTATGGTGCCTGGAACTCAATCCAGAAGAGTTGGCGTCCATTTCTGTTTCAACTTTGGAGTCTTCTGAACATTGCAAACTGTTTAATGCATGAAACAAGTTATTAAACAGCTTAATATGTGAATTGAGGAGGAAAATAATTGGGATATTTTAACGAAAACTGTTAAATAATGCGTGAAAACATAGTTCAAACCCCAATACTTTTTTCAACAACCAGAAAATACTTTTTTTTTTTCCCCTTTGATTTTTTTTAAAATTTTTTTAATTTTCTTTGTAGAAAATACTTTTTTATATGTTCTCTTTACACCTGAGATTAAATTGCCAAATACAAGAACTGAGGTTAAAGAATTATAGACTACAAAACATCCCATACAGACATACTCAAACAAATCCCCTCGTTCCCAAAATGTAGTGGTCCATCTCCTTTTCAAGATATTGTCTTTTTAGATCTGTACCTTTACCCAAAAATAGTTAACTGCGAAGATACGGAATTGTGTTAGTTGAAGCTTCTACTTATATGGATTTTATAATTATAGAGATAATTATAATTTAATCATCATTTAAAAACTTGTCTTAATCGTGGTGTAATTGGTTTAGCAATTTGCTTTAGAGTTTATAGAAAATTCTTGAGGATTATCTCACTATGGTAATCATGGTGATTAAAGCATTTCTTTGGGCTTCCAGGATCCTCCTTTGTATTTGGTACTGGACCTTCAGCACCATCTGCCGGTCCAGCATTTGGTGCTAACCAGATCCCAACATTTGGACAAAGTCAAAGTGCCAGCCAGCCTAATCCCCCAGGCTTTGGATCTATATCGTCTTCAACAGCATTATTTTCAACTGGTTCTCAGCCTGCACCACCGCCTACTTTTGGGACAGTGTCAAGCAGTAACCAGCCTCCTGTATTTGGACAACAGCCTAGTCAGTCTGCATTTGGCTCTGGAACAACTCCTAATTCCAGTAAGTGTGTACATGTGATATAGTTTGTATCTGTACTGAGGTTCTGAGTGCCGTAAAAATAATTTCTTTGAACTTCGGAACCATGCATCTGCCCTCCCCCACCCCTTTTTTTGACTCTTATATTTAGCAGAATAAAGAGGTATAAGTTTAGATTTACTGTAAACAATATTCCCAACTGTCACGAAATGATAACATTATTAAGGTATTAAAGTTTATTTGTTTAAATGTGATTATTTCTTACTCTTTGCCTTAGGTGTGGAATCATTCAATTCATTTCTCTTCAACTCTAAATTCTAACTGGGGCTTTCTAGACCAGAATTCAACCCTATTTTCTGATCCTAGTTTGCCTCTTTATGGTTGGATTCACTTCAGGAATTTATACCGCAGCTCCAGTACTCTGTCCTGGGACAGTCCAGCCCAGTTGTCTCATGGCACTTTCTGTTTGATAACACTAGCCTTTTCACATGACTTGCATATTTAAATAAAGTTTCCCTGACTTTATTAATAAGACTAATCACACTGTATTCATATATTTCCTCAAAATTGCACTGTTGGGTATTTTTCTAATTGTGAAATGTAATGTCATACAGGAAAAAGCATAAAGTATAAATAAACAGTGCAGTGTTCAAGTGAATGCTTGTGTAGACACTATTTGAAATTTAACTACTGATTCATGTATTGCTAAAAATATAGTTTTGCCTGATTTTTAACTCTATACTCTATAAATGGAATTTTACTGTATATGATCTTTTGATTCTTCTTCTGCCTTGTTTGTAATGTTCATCTATGTAATTTCATATAGTTTCTTCATTTTCATTGTTGCAGTGTAAATCATTGTATGCAAATACCACTGTTTATCTGTTTAATGTTGATGAACATTTGAGTTATTTTTAGCTATTACAAAATGCTGCTTTGCACATTTTTATATATGTGCTTTAGTGCACATACACATTTTTTCTAGGATATACCCTGGAGTGGGGTTGCTGAATTAAGAGGTGTGTGTGTATGTGTATAGTTTCTTGAGATGTCTGGTGACCCTTGGCTGCCTGCTTATATTTTTATGAATAAAGTACCTAAATACCAGTAGAAAATTTATTGTTTGTGAACAGGGCTTGTTAGACCTTGAATTTTGTTGTAGGTCATCTGGCTGGGCTGTTGTATTTGGGAACACTTGGATGTTAGCATCTTTAGGTCTTTTAGTCTGTCAGATTCCCCAGAGAAGATACTTCCAGTCTCCTTCCTGGAGGGTATATATTTATTGCCAGTGTTCTGGGAGCCGAGTTAGGGAGAAACAAAAACCAACAGGAAATATATATATATATATATATATATGGTAACTATTATGAGATGTGTTATAGGAATTTATATATATATATCACAATTTATATATATATATAACTAGTATGAGATGTGTTATAGGAATTTGTTCCTGTGACTGTGTGGATTGGCAAGCCTAAATTCCTTAGGGTGGGCTGCAAGCTGTGAACTCTCATGAAGGTTTTGATGAATTTCCCCCAGCCCAGAGGAGCTAGCAGGCTGGCTGGCTGGCTGAAGTGGAGGTAGAAATTCTTCCTTCTGACTGCTGAAATTGTCAGATCTCCCTTTTACGGCCTTAAAGCTGAGTGAATGAGACTTCTCTCAAAGCTGAAGGCAATCTCCTTTGTTGATTGTAGATGTAATCAACTGACCAATGATTTAAATCATGACATTTCCTCACAGTGCTTGCTTGACCAAACAGCTGGATGCTGTAACCTAGCCAAGTTAACACATGAACTTAACTATCACATGGAGGAAGGCTAGAGAACTATAGGCTATAGTTTTCATATCAACCTACTCTTAACAACCCTATTTTCAATAACATATCCTTGCCCTTAGCTGTGTGTGCTGTCTCTCAGTTTAGAGAACTTGCTAAATGCTAAACTTCCATTCTTTTACTGTGAATCAGGAGAGAAGTTAGCATCTTGTTTGGTGTTGGGGATAGGTTGATGTGGGTATCTGCTTCTTAAACAGATATTACACAAACACACATACACACACGCGCGCCTTTTTTTTTGTAGTCCCACCTTCATTCTCATTTTCAGAGGTAATCGTCGCCTAAACCTTTTGGGTATGTTGAGTGTAAATGGAACTGTTTCTCTGCTTTCCTTACTGCTAGTTTTTGTATGTAAAGGTCAGAGTCATTAATAGAAAAACTACCATTCTTGCCTTAACAAAACAAAACTTTTGAAGTACTCCTGCTTGAACTATTACAGGTTCGGTTTTCCAATTTGGCAGCAGCACTACAAATTTCAACTTCACAAACAATAATCCATCAGGAGTGTTCACATTTGGTGCGAATCCTAGCACACCTGCAGCCTCAGCCCAGCCTTCAGGCTCAGGAGGATTTCCATTTAACCAGTCTCCAGCAGCATTTACAGTGGGGTAAGAGAACTTTTTGTTGAAATGAAAAAATTGACAAGGCAAGAGTGTGTACTTGCAGGCATGTGTTGTTTTTAAAATCATTGGATAGAGAGAAGTATAGTTTGGGTAAAATTAAATATGTTCTCTAACATCAATTTACCATATTAAAATTTTGGAGAATTATACCTGAGAAAAAGAGCAATTTTTGTGAGTTTGTGACTTCGTTATACCAGGAAATGTGTTTATTTTAATTTTCCTTTTTGTCAGTCACACTTATGGTTTATGATGATTGTGAAACTCTGAGCATCCTGTCACATAAAGTTTTTATTTTTCACAGGTCAAATGGGAAAAGCATGTTTTCTTCTTCTGGAACTTCAGTGTCTGGTCGCAAGATAAAGACTGCTGTTAGACGCAGGAAATAAAGGTCACAATGGTGTTATACACAGTAGTTTTATTAACAACAGCTGGTGCCCTGCTTTCAGATACTGCATTGTACTACGTGCTGGGGTTATCTGAAGTCAAATCTGCCTAAGGACATGTTTAATTTTGGAATTTTCCTCCTTAACTCTTTATAGAAATCTTTCAAACCCACCCCAACCCCTTAAAAAAAAAAAAAAAAGAAAAAAGAAAAAAAAAAAGCTAGACTGATGACTGACTCTTCAGCAAAAATATTTTATGATCCAGCAAATTATTCACTGATTTGGCCTGGTCTTGCTGTGCCCAGGAATAGAGCCCACACCCGAATGGCTTTGTGTAGAACCTCTTTGTCTGCACCACTGAAGTGCGTTGATACGCGTTTATGGAACGCTTTGAAATTGTAATTATATCTGAGGAGTTCTGTATAGATTAGAGGATACTGAAATGAATGATTTCTCTGCTGAGTTTGTGCTGGTGTATGTGTGAAGTGAGTGAGTTTGGGTGTATTGTGCACTAAAATTTTCTGATAGAGGAAGCCTGATTAAAGACTAGTCCAAGCCAAGGACTTGTTAGATCTGTCTAGTTCTCCACTTAATTATTATATGCTATTTCTATATTTTCATTCTTATGACTATCACCTGTCTTGCCTTTTTCATTATTTTATTATGAAACTTATGTAAATACAATTTTGTTTCTGTACTTTTTTGGCATAACATAAATCTGTGAACTTGAAATTTTAATTTTGTTAGGATTTTTTTTTTGTTGTTTAGTCTTGTCTCAGATTTTATTATGTAAATCCCATTATTCAAAGTTGCCTAAATCCATTTGGAAATCTTTAAAAAAAAAAAAAAAAAATTGGGGATTCTTAAAGTGAATTTATTGGCTTTTCTGATCCAGTTTTGTTTGGACCAAAAACCAGTATTGTACAAAGTATTAAGCATATATTTTTATATTTACTGAAATGGACTGTGGTGACTTTGGATAATAAGGAGACGTTTAATATTAAAGCCATGTTTATTACAGTATAATTAACATGTTAAACCATGGGATAAATGCCATCAATAAAAAAATATGAAATACCCTTTATTGTAGTTTTAACTCAATGAAGGCACATACAAAATATTATTAAGAGGGGACCTTTTTATAAAGGTTAACAATTGTCAATTAGGAAATAAATTTCAATAGGATAAATTTAGGTAATATAGACAACTCCTGAATTGAACAGGAAGGTGTCTGAATTTGTGACATGTAGAAGGTACCCTGCTTCTTGCTTGGTGCTGGGAATCATGCCTCACTTCCACTTAAATTTACATACATGTTTTCAAAGTTGAAAATAAACACAGGAAACCATTTGTTTAAATTTGTATCTTAATAGGTGACTAGACAGTGTTTATCGATTGAGTTCTTATAAAATGCCCCAAAGCAGCTTACAAAACTTAAGTGGTCTTTTTATACTATTTCTTTGGATTATTTTACTGCATTTGTTTTATTAGATTTTTAAAATAGAGCTCTTGGAAGGGCATTTGATAATTTTATTCTTGCATTTGAATGTACAGTTATTTTGTGTTCACTTTTAATTTGCTCAACTTTCGGTTGATTGGAGTCTAAATCAGGTGTTTTTTACTTAATGTTGAGAAAGTAACACCTAACAAAATTGGGGGTCAGTTCTTAGTCACTCTCTAAGCCATATTGATATCAATAATAGGTTTTGCTTTTTAAAATGCTCTGGATATATAAGCTTACCTTCATTTAGTACTTTGACTGAAAGCTGGCTTAAGTTAAAAATGAATCCTTTGGCCCCCAAGGTAAAAAAAAGTCTGTAAAAAGACATTTTTCTCTGTCTCAGCTGTTTCCACTGCTTTAGCTTCATTCTCAGGCTGCATATGGCAGCTCTGAACTAACTCACAGCTGATTCTCCTGAAGCCCAACGGAGGTATCTCTTTACTGGACTGGTTCAGGCTATCGACTCAGTTCTAATCCATTCCCTGTGACTTCAAAGGCTGTCTTGGGCAATAAAAACAATAAAAGGCCCACTTCTCATGCAAGGGCCATAGGGAATTTTTTTTAATGGAAGATATTTTCTGAACGGAGGATAATCCATATACAGAAGGTTTGGCTGAATAATCAAGTATGCTTGTCTAAATTGGTTGATTGGCCAGTGGGTCAGCTCACTGATGTACACTTGTATGTGTACATTGAGTGTAACAAAGGTATACTCCAGGACCTCATTACCAGAGTTACTAGATCTGGGTAGAATCTACAGATCTCCATCATGAAAGTATTAGGTTGTTTTGAGTAATTACTAATGCCAGGCATTAAAAAGTACAATTCAGACAATTGAAAATGTCTTTAAGGTGCTTAACATTTGTTACAGTTTTTCTCCTGAAATTGCCTGTTTGCATAATTTAGGACTTAATATTTTGAAAGTGTTGAATCAATTTTAATTTCTAGTTAGACTAGAAGAATGTGTGTTCTAAGTGTATTAGTATGTCATTCCTGGGCCTGCTTAAAGCATGAGACTTACTGGAAATTTCACAGAGCTTAGTTTGTATATTTAATGGAAACTGACAAATTTGGTATAGTAAAACTGAACACGAGGGGGGAGTTGATAAGTGTAGCACCATGTACCAACTATATGTCCATGTCAATCAAAGCCTTCATTCCTTGTAATATCTCAAAAGTCCACTGTAATCCTAAAATATTTAAGTTTCTAGGGGTAGCAAAAAAAAAAACCAAAAACATATTTTTGCCACCCTTAAGTTTATCCTTTTTTTATATTTGTCCTTTTTGAGGACCTATTATCTTGTATCCTGTCCTTCTTTCCCTCTAGACCTGTTCTTAAAGGTTAGTATAGAAAAAAGGCTTTAAGATCAGAACTAGGTTTAAGTTGCCAGCCCAGTCAGTAAGCTATGAGAATTTTAATTTCCTCATGGGTAATGTAACTATTTGATATCTTGTACAGTGGTTGTGATGGTTGACAACTCCAAGGAAAGGGCAGGATTAGTTAACATTAAGTTTAGTCATCTATCGGTAACTTAGTGTACTTGCTAGATGAATGAATCACTCTAAGTGGGTGATATTTTGATAGACCTCTATTTCACTGCTGGAGCCAAAGTGCCCATCACATATACACCTGAAAGTGGAGAATGCAAGGAAAGCTGTATTTGGAAGCAAGGTCTCCAGACTAAGCAGGACATCTCTAGGTCAAAGATAAAGGAACAGGAGCAAACATTCTCAAAGAAATAGGTAAAACGCAAACGCATTGCTGACCAAGTATTTATTGAAACAAAGAATACAAACTGATGACATACAAATTATTAAAAATAAAATGCTGATTTATATGCTGGCCATCAGATACTGTTTTGTGGAATACTCCATAATGAATGGCAAAGACAGACACCTAGTCAAGCACGTCTTCTAAAGATTTTGGCCTTTGGTATTAGGGGAAGGGTGTATGTGAAGTGGCAAGTAGCTGAATTGACACTTTTTTTCAAGCTGTCAGGTTTTAGGAATACTGTCACTTAGGCATATTCTTCAGAAGAAACAATAGTCTGTTTTAATGGGGACAAGGTAGAATGAGAAATTTTACTACCCCTATCCACCTTTTCACCTTTATTTCCAAGTAACAAGTTATCTAATTTGCAACTCCTTTCTATGTTCCCATTACTGGAAATGCTAAAGCATAAGTGAAAAACTCAAGTCATTGAAGGAAACAAATCTTTCAAGTATGAGTTAAAATTTTTACTGTCAGTTGAAATAAATGAAGACTCATGGTTTTATAGATGGGATAAAGTGGTTCTCAAATATGCTTTTTTTTTTTTTCCCAATCCTAGATTTGGGTGAAACTGGAAGGTAAATATTTAAGTAGAAAGAAGTAGCTCCTGAACCAGTATCACTTGGGCAATACTTTATAATACTGGCCAGTGAAGAGTTACTGTCTAAAAGTTGGGTTTTGTTTCTATAGAGTAGCCTTAAAAGTAAGGCTTGCAGTCCTGTCACACTCATCTACCTGGGTGCAGCTCTGACTCCAACATGAACATTACTTAGCTTTGTAGCCAGTCTTTTCTCAAGGTGCACAAGCCACCCAGCTCCTTTCAATGATGGGTTCTGAGATTTTCCTGATGCCTAAATTAACTGGCAATTCCTTGGTCACATGTACAGGTTTTAACGGAGGGCATGTTCATTGAAATAGTATTCTCACTCGGCTTGACTCCTAAATGTTGTTCCTTTATTACTTATCTTGTGAAAGTGATGTTATGCTTGTACTATGAAGACAACTTTCTTTTGCCTTTTTAGGCTAGAGCTTCAGCATGAGCACATGACATGAGCATCATGACATGACATGACAGAGCATCAGTAATTATATTCATGGAAAACATTAAATAGAAAGGCATTTTGAAAAGAAGAAATCCCTCCCCCAACCCCAAGAGAAAAAAAAAATACGGCACCAAGGCCAGGTTCCCCTATTGTTCTGTTTTTTCCAACTCTTCAGAAATCAAATCCTCTTTACCAAAATATTAAATTCACAAATAGAAACACACTTAGATTTTGTTGTAAAGACACACATCTATTTTATAGTGCTAAAATCCAGTTGATCTAAATGAACCTACACAGATATTAATCTAAATGATTCATGTATAGGAAATGTGTAATATGTGTAATATAATATGTGTAATATATAACACATCGGACTACTTGTTTGCTTTTGTTTTACTGCATAAATAAAAATGGCCTAAATGGTGAACCATTCTTTGAAAGGGAATTATCAATCAAAGATGTCCTTTATGGAGCTCAATTCCCCAGTCAATAACAAAAGTAGTGTATTGTACCCATGCTAATATATGCTAAATTTATGTAGCTTGCTTAATTTCTAATTTTTTTTAAATTGTGAAGGACCTTATAATCTTCCCAGAGGCTACAAGTGAATGATCCATTTAGTACTTTGACACACTTAATAGTCTTTCTATGGAGTTAGATTTAATATAAAATTATTTTTAAAAACATGGTTTATGAAATTTTACAATAAAAGTAATGAGGATACTGTTAAAGTTTCTATAAACATCAAATGTGAATATCATTTTTCACATTTTTAAATGTCAGAGAAACACTTTAAAAATTGATACAACAATGATAATAAAGATGTACTTTGCTTTGCTGTTAGATTCAAGACCAAGAACAAAGCTTAGATTGACCCCTAAAATGATTTAATTATGAACTGTCCAATACAGTTTAGTGGTTGGTTTTTTTTTTTTAAATATCAGAGCTGGAGAAAACTAAGAACCTAAGAACCAAATAAAACTATTAATAGTCCCGTATTCAACGCAAGAAACTAGGATATCTACCAAAAGCACATACACACAAAACCCACAACTTTGTTTCAACGAAAAATAAATTAATGACAATATACAAAGTATTACTTTAACAAATTTCCCCTAAAACTTCATTCCTAGGAGGCCTAAAGTAAGCTTTTGGCCTGTAGAACCAAATGAACTTAGAATAATGTCTGGAAATGATACTCCACCCCTTTTTTCCCTTTTTTTTTCTTTTAGGAGGTACCAGGGATTGAACCCAGGACCTTGTACATGGGAAGCAGTCGCTCAACTACTGAGCATACCTGCTCCCTCTACCTTGTTTCAAAGGAAAGAGTTCATAATAGGAAAACTAAATATTTCACAGGCTACTACTATTTAAAGTTAATCATGAAATAGTAAGATTGTTTAACTGCTTGATGTTTCAGTAGTCATGGAACTATGAAATATAATGGGAAACAAGTATGTGAATATCCTGTGTATAGAGAGAAGTTACACGCATATTCAAACACTGAAAAGCACTAATACTTTCTTCATGCTGCACACATACTGGGGATATTGTTCCCCACATATTTATAGTTTGATTTAGGGCACTGAAAACACTTGCTTTTGTGAATTTCAAGTTAAATTTACAGTTAAAATTTACTCCCCCCCCCCCACATTAAAAGCAATCACTAACTTAGCTTTAAAAAAAACTGATGATTAGCTTTAAAAAACAACAAAAAAACAATAATGCAGCAATGTGACTTAATACTTTTCATCATCATGCAAAACTTGACCCAAAATACATGTTTAAGCATTAAGAACAATTGTAAAGTTACATCATTCCCGAAGTAAACTGCAGAACAGATTTTAAAACTTCAGTTAAGGGAACTGCTAGGCTTGCCTCACTTGCCCCTTTGTCTTGCAGCTCAAATCACCACCTCCTGGGATGGGAGATAAATGGATTATGAAATAAATTTACCCACCCTCCTTACTCTCTGCCAAAAAACAAAGACAATTTCCTTAAGTATTAACTAAAAGATGAATTATGTAGGTGTTTACAAAACACAAACTAGACATTTTCCATCATTTTGGGAAACTAAAATACATTTTTGAAATTTCATTTGGAGATTTCAAAGCTGAATATGCTTCCAGCAAATTCTAATGCTTTAGATATTAAAGTATATATTGTCCATTGTAGATTGAGACCACTTGCCTTTTGTTTGATCTAAAAATCTTAATACTTGAATTTTAACAGGTACCATTTTTCTTCTGGAAAGTTCTTTGGCATTCAAGTAAAATCAATACTTTCAGAATTGTCACCTGCATCACACTGGAGCCACTGCTTTAATTTCTAAATCATCAATTAATGTAACCCAGGGATACTGATGGCCTTGGTACGTAATTTAGTCTTGTCATTATTCCAGAGTGTGGATTCATGGCTTTTTTGGGCATCATCTGACCCCATTTCTTTTTACCACAATGGTTCCTGCTACAATGTCATAGGCTGTTCGATTATGCTGAAAAAACAGCAGTGTGATGAAAGCAGGGAAGAAAGAAGCAATAGAAAAATTCTTGATCAAAGCTCGTATAGTAGACCTAAAAAATTAAAGCAAAAAATATCAGGCAAGTTGTAGTGTGTACATCAACCATGTGTAGATATATGGTATCTACATGTAATTTAAAACATGTATTAAACATATATTCACATTAGGGTTGGCAGAAATTTTTACTTTTGATATGTGTGAATTATTTTCAAATAGCATGTCATTAACAAACCACCTGGGCTCTTTATAAGACTTTAGACCTTTTGTGTGAAAAACAGTATTATACAAGTCTTGGAATGTGAATTAAGGGTTTAGAGTATTTTCTAGTAGTTTGCCAAAAGAAAAGGAAAACTCCCTTTGCTTACTTTTTCTATAACCACTCATTATTACTGTTCGTTTCTAGCATCTTCTAAACTGAATGTGCTACTACAATCCTGTTTTTACCTTACATGAAGTACTAGTATTTTAAATTATTTTCGTATTTCAGCTCTCTTCAAGGAAAGCTTTAAAAAGCTTTCAACAATAGATCAGAATGGAGAATTATCCCAATTCTCTTAGATTTCTGCCTTTTCATACGCTGAAAGTTTACAGAAAAGTGCAGTGGTTAAGAGTGTGGGCTGTGAATCCAGACTAGTTGATTTCAAATCCATCTTTACCTCCTTACTGGTTGTGTTCCTCTTCTGTAAAAAGGGGAAAATAGTATTCACCTTTTAAGGTTGTTCAGATTAAATTAGTTAATACATACACAGTTCTTAACAGTGGCTGGTACATAAGAAGTGCTCAATAAACACTCTCATTTGATTTTAATATTAAAATTGGTTAGCAGAATTATAACCACAAAATTTTAAGGAAATTTTGAGGATGCCAGCAAAATCAAGGCTTCTTTTAGTCACCTGTTCTTATTTCTTTAAATAGCAATCCAGCTATGGCAGTAATTTCAGCAGTATCTTGTTTTGCTCAACTGATTATCACCCACTCACGCCCATAACTTCCATTATTATTGTACCTTCCCTCACATTCAGATGAAACAGCTAGCCATGAATACTATGGCTGTACCCTTTAAGAAGAAGAACAAGATGCATGCATTCATGCATGCGTTAACTGTCAAAAGTCTTGCTGCCCACTCAAAAGTGGGACAATGATGGGCACAGGCATCACCAAATGCAGGCTTGAGGCAGATCAGTAACTGACGTGATCTAGGAAATAATAAAGCTGGGCATAGAGCAATGATAAAGCAACATCCAAATCATCATCTCACTACTGTGACCTATATCTAGTAAAAAGATCATCTTGAAAACGTATACTGAAGAGGGGTCTACAAATAACACAACTGAAATAAACACTCAAAGTTTGTTTTAAAACTTCATAAATGTAAGCTTATCTAATTATATCCCATTTGGAAAGGTTGGAGAAGGGAAAATTTCTAAAATATTCTAAAAACACTATCAAATGCTATAATTTAGGAATTATAAAGATTACTTAATATTCATTATTTTCATAAGTATACAGTAGATTAAGCTAAGAAAAGAACTTACGTTGTAATGCTAACATTTGAGGACGGAATCACTAAAACCCGACTTGGTGCAATAAGCACTGACGTATCACATGTCACAACTCGAAGCCCTAGCAGGAACTTCCCTGGGGTAGCTCCACCTGCTCCCCAAATGCAAATTATCTAAAGAAAGAAGGATAATTTAAAAGTAATTTACTGGCTCAACTATATAAATTTTAAATATAAACTTTCCTATTATCCTCTTTTGTGTTTTAAATTTTTCCAGTTGAAAGATAATAAGTATTTTATAGAATACTCTGTGCCACTCAAAGGTTAACCTTTACAGCATTTTGGCAGGGCTCTTTTTCTAACATCTCCAATGCCACAAGATGTCTACTGTAATATTTCTTGATGTCCCATTATATTTTTTGGCAATTTGTTTCTACGGAAAAAATATATTTCGAGTTTCCACAACAATCTTAAGTATATTTTTGGGCCATAATGTGTTTATGAGTTGGAGGATATTTGTACATAAATTCTTTGAATTTCTAAGACAAATATATTACAAAGAAATTGTAAAATCTCTCCCTTTGGAAAGCTTTTTTCCCACATTAATATATGTTAGTCAGGAAATTTGAGTAAAGTAGAAAAAAAGATTTGACAAATCCATTTTTTTGTTTTGTCTTGAACCAATCATCTAAAATCAGATTAAATATTAACATTTGCTGAAGTCAGTAGCTTACCTCATAGAAACAAACTAATAATCTGTATATAAGAGCCACAACCATCATTTTCTGCAAATCTTCCATTGATGTGTCTTCATCTATTTCTTCTATTATATAATGCATAGCAAACTTAGAGATATCCCTACACAAAATAATAATTTTGAGTTACAAAAATTTGTTAATGGAGTTGTTGCATTGAATTGTTTTTCATTAGTGTGAATCATAACTTTAATTGAAATTCTAAACTAATCTTCATTAATGTTCCCAACCATCTAGTTTCAGAAAATATTCATTAGCTTATTCAACAACTAATATCATGAACAGGCATTGTACTAGCCCTGGGGATCTAATAGTGAATTCAACATGGTCTCTGCTTTCATGGAGATTCTAACCTAACAGGGAAAACAACAAACTGGGATGAGGGCTAGGATACTAAGAGCTGAATTCACTCACTAGCAGATCCTCAGGGTCAATCCAGTTCACTTAACTAGGGAATGCTTTCCAAAAATGGCATTTAAGCTGGGATCTGAAGGGTGAGGAGAAATAAGCTAGACTAAGAAGGGGGCAGAAAATCCCTGAGAGAACAGCAAGAGAGAAAGTCTCAGAGGAAGAGGGTGTGTTGTGGAAACTGAATGCAGTTTGGCATGATTCAAATATTAAGTGTGAGAGGTCACATTAAGAAATAAGAGCATGAAAAACCTGTTAAACCATATGAAAAAAATTCAGATTTTATCCTGAAGACAATGGGAAATCACTGAAGCGTTTTAAGGCAAGAAGTATAAACCAGAATTTATGATCACTTCGGTGTGATGTCACAGACGAGATTAGGTAAAACAGGAGATAGACTGGGAAACCAGTTTGAAGGCTTTTGTAAAAATCCATGCAAGAGATGACGGTGACTGAACTAGGGAGAAGCAATGAAGATGAAAACCAGTCTGGCAGTGAAGAGAGGAGAAAAAAGGTCTGGGTTGAAAGCTACTCAGGAGATTGAAAGTAAAGAAACTGGTATAATGAAATATATAATCCAATCCAGGATGGGAGTGGCAGGGAGGGGAGGTAGGAGGGAGAGGGAGGAATCAACAAGAACACACAGATTGCTGGTAAGTGACACTATCACTTACTACCTTTGTAGCTTCTTTAAGCCTAAATTTCAATTTCTGTAAAATGGAGATATCAACATTTACTGCATAGTGGTATTAAGATTAAATAAAAATCTATTATAATTATTAATCTAAAAAGAGGATTATTCAAATGTAAGTGGGTCATTTGCAGGTTGCTTGGGACTCACACTGAACAATATCAGAGTGAGCAATCCCATCTGGAAGTGCCATATAGCTGGTGAGTCTTCATGCCTAGAGACTCCACTCTGAACAGGTTAGGAAGAAGAAAATCAATTTCTGACATAAGAGAATAATGCTAACTCAAGAGCTGAATAAAATCAAGCCAGGTTTGGAGGCTCCTTTCACCAACTTTAAATAGGTGAGATTCCCACTGGGCTTACAAAATTTATTAAGAGTTTTTCTCTCTTTGCAGTTATTTCTTAAAACTAACAAGAAAAAACAAAAAAATCTGACAAAGCTCCTATAAAGAAACCATGACACCTGCATCCTGATTATCCATATAGGCACTTGGAGGCATGAATAGAAGTTAGCAAAACAAGATCTCTTAAACAGTAGACATTAAAACCTTTCTGCAAACCCTTAACTTACTTTATTCCACTGAGGTGCATAATACTTAAGACAATGGTTGCTTTTATAAAGAAGAGGATAAAGAAATCCACCATCTCTGCCATAAATCTGTGGGCCAAGGATGGAATAACATACTCTCTGCCTGTAATTAAAAAAAAAAAAAAAAATTAGGAAAACTAATCACTTCACATAGGCCTTACAAGGATAGGTAATGAAAGGGGAAAGTAAAGTCAAGGTACAACTTTATAAACTTTACAACAATTATTGGTATTGATTCTATCAAGAGTACATGATAATAAAATATAGCAACACTACTTCACTATTTTCTGAACTATTTAAAAATTTGCTTTC
>JAQZBX010021175.1:0-32447 GCA_029593785.1 Cabassous unicinctus
AAAATAAAGTAAAGGAGAGAAGTGAAAAGGGCACGAAGGTATCAGTTACAGGAGTCATAGAAATATATTATGAACAAATTCACACTCAAAATTTTGGAGGGATCAGGTTAAGATATGTATTCTAATAAAGCTATCTGAAAAGTGAAAAAATTTACCCTGATTTCCCAACTAGCTTCTATTATAGGAAAATAAGATATAAACCACATGGGGAAAAAATGCAGTTAATAATAAAGTTGAAAACTTTGACAAGGAAGAAAATACATGCTAGGATGCTGAATAGTGCAAAATATAATAGTTTTTTGTCTTTTCTGAAATTTTCAGGATTTACTAGAATTTGGAGTCTCTCCTCTGCCCATTCCTTGTCACCACTCCCATTTTATCCATGTCCCAAACGCCAGTTCTTAGGCATCTCTGGAACTTTGCTCCTTCTTTTTGCCTAAGGATTTGCAATGTTTAATAGAACTAGTCTGCAATCTCACATGCCACCAGTAAGTGTCACTGGACAGTCACATGACACATTCCTAACTGAACAGAAGCTAAACCCTCCAGGTTCTAGAAAACAAATTAATGAAGGCAGATAGGCTTTCTTTGTACTCCTGTGTTCCTTTGTAGAACAGGGGAGTAGGGGAAGATCTAGAAAGATGAGTTAAGAAGGTGCAAAATGGAAAAAAAAAAAAAGGCAGTTTCAACAAAATTACTTTATTAAAAAAGCATATGATGTAAAATATCTGACACACTGTACACACATGCAAACAATTAAGTGGCAGTTGATACACAGAGCAATGCATTTCACGGCATTAGGGAAAATGGCTAAGAAATCTTGCAGTTTATATAATGTGAGATCGCTCAGGTTCTAATGTTGGATGTGTCTTTTCTGGATGGATATCTGCCCTAGCTGTTAGCACTGATTTTCAGGATCAAGAGTCAAAAGAAACAAAAAAAAAGTCTTGACTTTTTCTTATTTAAAAGATCCAAACAGACTGACAAATTGGAGATCACTATGAATGGGTGCATTCTCAGCTGCCTCTCCAAATATGCTAAGAAAATTTTTATATCCATGCTTGCTTTGTATTTAGATGGCTAGCTTTAGAAAGGAGGGGACAGCAACATGTATTCTTCAGCACCGTGTGCTGGGAAACAAACACCAGTAGAATAACAATATGGAAGGGAGCAAGGCAGATTTCATTATGGTAGAGTACCTACACTTCCTCATAACCTGGATTTACACACTGCAAATCCTCTGATCTGATTACCTCCAGTGATCACGTAAAATACCGGCTTTAAACTCTTTGCCTTAGTGATAAAACAGCCACTTTGATTCACAACGAGACATTCACAATAAAGTATATTGTAAACGTACCTGTCCACAGCCCGGGGCATTGCACACAAACGGTCTGTCGTCTCCCATATTTCATATAGCAGAGCGGAGCTGAGGAGGAGGAGGTAGGGAGGAAAAGTTATGTTAAATACGCTGAAGAAAAAAAAGAAGTGCTTCAAAAATATCAAGCCTAAAAACAGGTGTTCCAAGAATGCCATCTATCAAAGCTGTAAACACAGGCTACTTTGGGGAGATCCATTAAACAGGTGGCATATGATCTACTGTGCCTCAATTGAAACTTTTAATTAGAAAAATCTAGATTTAAATAATCAAGGAATTTCAAACCTTTTGCTAGATTTTCCCTTTCTATTACAGTATATAACACCCTCTCCAGTCTGCTGAATTATAACCAGTGCAGTTTCCCATGTCAATAAATCCACTGAACGCTCGATGCGGAAGCCATATATCTGAACTAGAGAAGACCAAAATTTGTCATTTAATTAATTAAGGGATTATAGGAGGGGTGCTCCATTTTACAGGGCCATAATCTGGCTCCCTGGTGTATAAACCACGAGATGGTTGGCAAGGGCCATTTATCCCAGATTATTGCCAAAGAAAACAAAGCACCCATCCTATTGGGCTACACAGGAAATGATTTTCATTAATAAAAAAATAAAAATAAAAATCTTTTCTCCCCACTGGGAGCCTCCTTCTCCCCCCACCAATCGTATGTGGCAAATGGAGAAATATCGGTGCCCTTCCCCCATCTGATTCTATTTATGGTTAGGTTTTTAAAAGCAGCAATAAAACAAATGCCGGCTCTTTGGGGGTTTACTGGGTGAATATGTTCCGGCTGTTTGTGCTGCTCTCCACCAGAGTTCTTGGGCTGCTCTACTGCAGCCAACAGATGTGTGCTGCTGCAGGGGATAAAAGAAATGGCACTAAAAGGCATCACCATCCATCCCTTCTATTTCTCTGAAGAATTTAACAGGATTTATACTGTTTTTGTTGTTGTTGTTGTTGTTTTAATTATTGAAGCTAAACTCTTGAAATGTTGATTGAAATTCTTTATCAAAGAGCAGTAACTCTAACCTACATTAGGGAGACTTCTTATATCCTAGTTATATCCTAACTAAGAATAAAAATAGATGTGGCCATGGATTAGAAATATATATCATAATTTTAAAAAATCCCAAAAGATAATCAGTATTTTAGAAGGGTGGAATAGAAAGAGAGGAAAAAAACAAAAACAAACAGCCTTTATAGGACAAAAATCCTAAAGGATATTTCCAAACATCCTTCCACAAGAGAGAAAGGTAAATGAAAGAAGATGAACAAGGGAAGATGAGAGAGGAAATATAATTTGAATGTGCCTGGGAACAACCTCAGAACTATAACCAAATTTCAAATTCTTATCCTGGAGATAAGCCAAAATGTCAAGTTAATCTCAGTCAGGCCTGCATTAAAATAAAATGTTAATGTACTAGACTGAATCTAGTAATCAAAAACTAGGCTTAAAACCCAGAGTGACTAGGTAACATCTCTTCTACTCTCTTAAGATTCAATCTGGGGTTGGAAACCAGTATTTCTGGTTGTCTGATCAGTAATTCTACTACTAATCGGTGCTTAAAATTGTGAGGTGCCCATGAAATAGAAAGGACTTCATGGTCATCTTTCAGTGTGATAGGAACAGGGGCTAACTATGAAGGAAACTGATGCTGCAGCATTGCTATAACGGAAGAGAGCCTGTATGTACATACGTGTACACAGATTTATATCACATTTAGCCAGGATAAATTGCTTCAATAAATTCTGTTCCTAGGAGACACCAGCTCCTAGCTGATGATTGGGTACTGGGTTCATTCTTCTTCACACAGCCCCAGGACAAGCAGGTTTTCTGGTTTATTTGCTTGTTTTAAATACGTGATGATTTTTTAGCACTTTCTGGAACTATGACATAGTGCAAAATATAAATACAAATAAATAAATGCAAAGAACAAGGACGATATGGCAAAAACTATCGGGGCATTTCTGGAAAGCAGTTTATCTCTGGAAAATTATAACAACTGCTGTGTTGGAGATAATTTCACTCCTAGTCCCAGGTCCTGTTTTCCTAATATATTCATGAAACGAAAATTTTATTTCAACTAGGTCCTCTAAAGTTTTTCCAATCAGGAAATAAATGACATGGGCTAGAACAGACAAAACACAAGAAGCAGGCAGAATTTCTAAACTATTATTTTGTTTTTGTGATTTGGGTCTAAGTTTTCTCACTTTTCTATCTATTTAGAAGAGGGAAAGGGTCCTGGCTGAGGAATGGGACAGCAATGGTATAAGAAGTGATTAAATAAAAATTTCAAACCACATAATTTAACTGGCTTTACACAATCACAGCACAATATATGGCTTCCAATTTTTATTTAATGATATCCTTACTAGGAAATGGAAATGAAAAAAATCATTATTTTCTAAAAGAAAAAAAAGCAGCAAAAATTTTTTGGGGGAAAAGAGTATTAAAATGTCACAGAAGCAAGCATTTTCGTGGTTCTTAAATATTCAAATCTGACAGTCAACAAGGAGGATTTCCTGCTTCCTTTCCATTTGCTCGACTTTGTTTTGCCATTTTCACCAAAGGGAAATTACAATGGGAGGAAGAAGGCCGTCTTCTTAAAACACAATTATTCTTAAATCATTCCCTCAATCTCTTGCCCTGGTCATTTCCATAATTCTTGCTTTCTAAAATATTTCCCTTTAAAGTTAAGTGTTAAAGTGATTTGACTTTTTTTAAAATGTTAAATACTTAACTATAATAATAATGGTCTGTCTCCCCATGGGGGGAAAAATCCAGCTAACATATATATATATTTTCAGGTGCCAGGGCCAGTGATTGAACCCAGGACCTCATATTGGGAAGACGGCCCTCAAATCACTGAGCCACATCAGCTCCCCAAGCTAACATATTTTAAAAAAATTTCTTGGGAAGTGGATGTGGCTCAAGCGATTGAGCTCCCACCTACCACACAGGAGGTCCTGGGTTCAGTTCAAAGTGCCTCCTAAAGAAGACGAGCAAGACAGTGAGCTGACGCAACAGGCAGGTGTGGTGGGCTGACGCAACAAGATGACGCAACAAGAGACTCAAGGAGGAAAACATAATGAGAGCCACAACAAAAGCAGGGAGCAGAGGTGGCTCAGGTAATTGGGCACCTCCCTCCCACATGAGCGGTCCCGGGTTCAGTTCCTGGTGCCTCCTAAAAAGAAAACCAGCATGTAACAGACACAGCAAATGCAGGCAACAAGAGGGTAGGGAGAAATAAATAAAGCTACATCAATTGCTACAGATAAAGAATGCCATTGTTTATTTCTACCTGGCATTAAAAACAAGTCTCTTGGGAAGCGGATGTAGCTCAGTCAATAGGGTTCCCATTTACCATATGGGAGGCCCCGGGTTCGATTCCCGGGGCCTCCTGGTGAAGGCAAGCCAGCCTGCGCGGCAGCGGGACGACCCAACAAAGAGAGACAAGCAGACACAGAAAAACACACAGCAAATGGACACAGCGAGCACAAGCAGCAGGGGGGGATAAATAAATAAATAAATAAATAAAATCTTTAAAAAAAACCCGAGTCTCTTAATTGTAACAGGTCAAATTGATGCCATCTCAAAAACAAAAAGCAACACATTTCTGTGGTATAAGCAAACTGAAACAAAAAGTAAAATCTTGAATAATGATGCTGCCACTCACTGGAATTTAACTCACAGCCCATTTGTAACTGTGCTTGACAAGCAGATCATGTGTCTGGGCACTCACGGTCTGTCATCTACTTCTCTATCTATTCTTCAGGCAAAACGCAAACATTTTTATAGAACTAAACAATAAATAATAGGAGAGGGATACATACATTAAGAGGCGATGCCAAGAGGAAGTGAGATACTTTCACTAGGGATCTTAGAAGAGGAAAACAAAGATGTATAAAAAGAGAGAGATTTTTCAATAGAATGAGGATGGACTCTGTCACTGAGGGCTACAAAATCAATTCTCTGAACCTGATTGAAATAATTTCTCTAGCAACTAACCAATGATAACAAGAAGATGGCTCAACTTTAAGTGAGAAATAAAAATCGTGTACAAACACACCCAGCAGCCTGTTGTTTAGGTTCCTAATAACAAAACCCAGATATTGCTGATACAAAAAATGAGAAGGGCATAAAAATCAAATATTCATAAAAATCTGGAAGGATTTTAGACTAGCTATCATTCAGTCATTCATTCAAAAAACATTATTAAAGAACTATTAATTGCCAGGCAAAGTAGATACAAAAATAAAAAGACATAGTTCTGTGAGTTTAACCATAAGTTTCAAAAAAAAGCCCTACAAAAAATGTTTCACTCATCTGGCATAAAAGAAGCCACGTAAGTGGTAAAAAATGATGGCTTAATTTACAAGTTCAATTAGTCAGAGGTTGATCAGTTTATTTAAATCCCTTGCTATTTCACCTTTGTGTTGTCATTTACCAAATTCTTTTGCTAGCAACTCGAGAGTATAGACAAGAACACAAAAAAGAGGATTTAACAATCTTGGTAAAAAGCTGTGACAAGAAAGAACTTTGAAATTAATAACCATAATTTACTTTTAGGATCACATACATTTAATTCATTAATTTACCACATACTTATTCGGTGCCTACCATATGTTCTACACTCCGGGAATTCATCAGTGAATAAGACAGGCAAGGTTTCTGCCCTCAGAGAGCTTACTTATATTCTAATAGGAAGAGACAAACACTAATCAAGTAAACAAACAAAATAATTTAAAATTAATAGCAGATAACTGCTAGAAAAGAAATGAAATGGATGTGTTAATGACTAGGCAAGGGCTACTTTAGTTTCATGAATAAAAAAGGGAACAGCTGTAGTTTATCATCTGTCACCAAAAGGGGAATGGGATAGAATATAGAGATCTAGATTAAAACATCAGGAAGCCTTTCCTGTCATAAACAGTAGATGTTCAATAAATATTTAATGATTTAATCTTAAGTTGATATTCAAGTATATTTTGCTGAAGTTTTACACTTCAAGTGCAGAAAGCTGCTCGGTCCACAAAACATTTGTTATGCAGGTATTTATGTATCTTAAGGCTATACATATTTAAGGCATGTTTTAAATACATATTTACAACTACTCTGTGCCTAAGGCACATTACATGACTACACCCAACCAATTCAATTTTTTTCTTACCATCCAAATAATAGAGAAAGCTCTATGGTTTTTGGTTAGAGTTCTAAAAATGGGGAGAAAGGAGGTTATTTGTTAACCCTTAATTGAACCTTGAAAACAAAACCTATGTCAGAGCTGTTAAGATATGTTTTCAAATACAAAAGAATGCCTGACAATCAAGAATGCAGAAGAAAGGGCACCCTTATATAGCACTTTTCGGAGTACATACTTCAACAATCTTTCTGGAAAGCAATCTGGCAATATTTATTAAGTGTCTTAAAATGTTTTATATCCTTCAAATGAAAAATTGTTTTGGGACTTTATTCTGAGAATAAAACCATAGGTTTGGAGCATTTATATATTAAAATGTTCATCATAGTCATATTTATAACAGAAAGAAAACAAAACAACTGGAAACTAAACTAAGTTTTAAAAAGAATGGATAGGGAAACGGATGTGGCTCAAGCAATTGGGTTCCCGTCTACCATATGGGACGTCTAGGGTTCAATTCCCGGGGCTTCCTGGTAAAAGGCAAGCTGGGCCACGCGGTGACCTGGCCTGAGAGGAGACCCGGCCCGTGAGGAGTGCTGGCCTGCGCAAGACAGCTGGCCTGCATGGAGAGCTGGCGCAGCAAGATGACGCAACAAAAAAAGACACAAAGAAGAGACAATAAGAGACGCGGCAGACCAGGGAGCTGAAGTGGCACAAGAGATTGAATGCCTCTCTCCCTCTCCAGAAGGTACCAGGATTGGTTCCCGGTACCGCCTACAGAGAAGACAAGCAGACACAAAAGAACACACAGAGAGAAGAAAGCAAGCGCAAAAACAACGAGGAGGGAGGGAATGAATGAATGAATGAATGAATGAATAAATAAATAATGATATTCCAGGTGATTTTATTTTCTTCTTTGTACTCAGTATTTTCCAAAGTCTCTACAATGATCAAAGACTATTTTTAATAAATAAAAAAATTTTAATGTAGTTTAATACTAAAAAAGAATGCCAATCAGCATGATTAAACAACAACAACAAAAAAAAACAGGTCTATGAGTTTTTTAAAAAAGGCCTGTATGTGCCAGACTACAAGAAAAAAACTTTCTAAAATTATAAACCAACAGCTTCATACAGAAAATAGACACAGTGGAAACTTAAACTTATACTGATACACAGGGTAAACCAAGCGGTTCAAGATAGTTCCTCCTTTGTTACCCAAAAGGACACATTTTCAGAATCCCATGAATGCCTCCTGACAACAATAAGTATTACTTATATTACTTAGAAATTGCCCCCATCATGCATCACAAAGGGAATGAAGAGAGCAGAAACCAAGCTTAGTAGGCACAAAATGCCTTTCAGCTCAGCAGTAAACAAGCTTGAAATTTAAACAGGCATCCAAACAAAACTCTATGGGCTCCATTCCCTTATGATGTTAAAAAGAAATAATTGACATACAAACAGTTCTTTTTCAAGAATATAACTTTGGGAAGCAGATGTGGCTCAAGTGATTAGGCTCCCATCTACCACATAGGAGGTCCAGGGTTCAATTCCCGGGGCCTCCTGGTAAAAGCAAGCTGGCCTGAGTGGAGACCTGGCCCACATGGAGTGCCCACACTAAGTGTTAGCCCACGTAGTATGCTGGCCCGCACAGAGTACTGGCCCATGCGGAGAGCTGGCGCAGCAAGATGATGCAACAAAAAGAGACACAGAGGAGAGACAATAAGAGATGCAGCCGACCAGGGAGCTGAGGTGGTGCAAGAAGAGATTGAGCGCCTCTCTCCCACTCTAGAGGGTCCCAGGATCAGTTTCTGGTACCGCCTAAAGAGAAGACAAGCAGACACAGAGGAACACACAGCAAATGGACACAGAGAGCAGACAGCGAGTGCAAAACAACAGGGGGTGGAGGGAGATAAATAAATAAATAATCTATATAAAAAAAAATTATAACTTTTAGGAGTGGTTGTAGCTCAGTGGTTGAGCACCTGCTTCCCATGTACAGGTTTAATCCAGGTACCTCCTAAAAACAAACAAACAAACAGACAAAACATAACATCTGGAGTTGAAACCAAGTGTATGAAAACTGAAGCTCCCCAACACAGCAGTCTCAGCATTTTATTCTCCATAAGATACTGCCATGATTTGCATTACATCTAGAAAACAGACTTGAGGAAAAGATTCTAACAAACCATACAAAGGGTCAGACTATAATGCAGGTTATATAACCCCAGAAAACAAAGAAGAAATTGAAATTTATGTTCATAAATTCTAGATTCATTTTCCATTATATTATTTAGCACAACAGAGTTTAGCATATATTATCTCATTAGTAGGTAAATGAACTGTCCCAAAAGGATTATGCAGAAAGCACATATACTACTACACTCTTAAACTAATTAGCTTTATTGTTTTATATCAGGGTTTTATAAAGCCCTTTACTAACCGACTGGGAAACTGAGAGAGAGAGTGACAAAAATGGCAAAAGAGGAGTCAAGAGGCTGAAGTTGATCTGACTCCTAGTTACCTGATCTCTCACACACCACACAACATACAAAAATGGACATGACTTCTTTTTATAACTCCTGAAAGTTGTATGACAGCTTCATATTGGGTAACTACTTTTAACCGAATAGTGCATCTCTAACAGTTTATCGCGCAACAAGTGTTTCTTCTATGCTTACTATATAAAAGAATGTCCAGAAACATGACTTTGAGGACTACAAGTTCTTTGAGTATCATTTTTGTCTAGGAAAATTATATAATGTTCACAGTTTTAACATTAAGTAGATTTTATTATATTCTGCTTAAATTCACAATCCAGGTACGGTATCTACCAAGGGTTGGCAAACTTCAGCCCACAAGCCAAAATCAGCCTCCACCTGTTTTTGTATGGCCCACAAGCTAAGAATGGTTTTTAAATTTTTAAGTGGTTGAAAAAAATCAAAAGAAGAATATTTCATGACATGAGAAAATTAAATGAAATTCAAATTTCAGTGTCCATAAATAAAGTTTTATTGGAACACATCCATGCTCATTCATTTATATATTATCTTATGTGCTACAAAAGCATAATTGAGTAGCTGCAATAGGACCCTTATGGCTGCAAAGCCTAACATAAATTTACTATCTGGCCCTTTACAGAAAAAGTTTGCCAACTCCTTGTATATGTGATAATATTCATTAATAAAAATACCTGGTCAAATAAGTTATCCCAATTATGACAAACATCAGAATTTATATGCTAATCTTTAACAAATACTTGCATTTTTCATTTGATTTTTTTTGTTGTTCTTTTAATAAATACTTTCATAAAGTGGTTATTCAAGTACTAGTTTCTTGTTTGGCTTTTCAATTTTTAGAAATTAAGTTTTCTTAAAAATAAGGTAAGGAAAAAAACAAAAAAGCGAAGAAACATAAGAGAGCAAAAAAAGATAAAAAAAGAAAAATAAGGCGGGAGGAAGCAGATGTGGCTCAAGCAGTTGGGCGCCCGCCTACCACATGGGAGGTCCCAGGTTCAGTTCCTGGTGCCTCCTAAAGAAGACAAGCAAGAAAGCGAGCTGATGCCATGGATGCAGTGAGCTGGTGCAACAAGATGATGCAACAAGGAAACACAACGAGAGATACAACAAGCAGGAAGTGGAGATGGCTCAAGCGATTGGGTGCCTCCCTCCCACATAGTTCAGTTCCCGGTGCCTCCTAAAAACAAACAAACAAACAAAAAAGATGAGCCGACACAGAGAGCACACAAGGAGATGAGCACACAGAGAGCAGACAGTGAGTGCAAACAACGGGGGTGGGGGGAGAAATAAGCAAATAATAAATCTTTTTTTAAAATAATAATAAAATAAAGCAGGGAAGTGGATGTGGCTCAAACAGTAGGGTGTCCACCGACCACATGGGAGGTCCTGAGTTCGGTTTCTGGTGCCTCCTAAAGAAGAAGAGCAAGACAGCAAGCTGACACGACGTGCTGGCACAGCGAGCTGATGCAATAAGATGACGCAACAAGGAGACACAATGAGGAAACACAATGAAAGACACAACAAGCAGGAAGCGGATGTGGCTCAAGCAATTGGGCACCTCCCTTCCACATGGGAGGTCCTGGGTTCCATTCCCAGTGTCTCCTAAAAAGAAGATGAGCAGACACAGAAAGCAGAGAGCAAGTGCAAACAACGAGAGAGGGGAGAAATAAATAAATAACAAATCTTTTAAAAATAAATAAATAAGGTATCCATATACCATTAATTAGGCTAGCTCAGTAGTTCTCAAACTTTAGCATACTCACCTGGACACTTTGTAAAAATACTGATTCCTATGCCACATAGATTCTCTTGGCATTGAGGCCAGGAATCTATATTTTTAAAAACTAAGTGATTCTCATGACAGGGTCAGTGGACCATCATTTGAGAAGTGCTAAGATGGTTCAAGAGTTTATATTCTTTCCAAATGGAAAACTCTATTTTTCAAGTTTGGTACCATAAGACAGCAGTTCTCAAAGTGGGATCTGGGGATCCCTAAAGACCCTTGAGACACTTTCAGGGGACTAATGGAGTCAAAATCATACTTGGGTAAAGATCTATTCAAAGGGCCAGGTAGGCCAATGGATTTTAACATAACAGAGTACTAAAAGTTGACAAATGTGGTTTCAGGTTCCACACACTACAGCTAACTTTGAAGAAACTATCACTTTTGGGATTTTGGAGTAATATTGAAGGTATTCACAATTATCTAAAAAGGCTATTAAATACCACTTCCTTTTCCTATTACATATCTGTGTAAGACTAGGTTTTCTTCATATACCTCAACCAAAACAACATATCACAACAGACTGAATGCAGAAGCTGATATGAGAATCTGTTTTCTACTATGCCAAGCATCAAAAAGATTTGTAGCTCTTCTTCATAATATTTTTTTATTTTGGAAATCATAGTTACTTTCCATAAAAATGTTATTTCTGTTAACATGTAATGGATTTACTGTTATTTTAAAATAAATTAAAAATAAATATTTTTTAATTTCTTAATTTTGATTTCTAATATGCTCAGTATCAATAGGTATAAACTACATAAACAAAAGCTCTTTGAGGAAGCAGATGTGGCTCAAGTGATTGAGCTCCTGCCTACCACATGGGAGGCCCAAGGTTCAGTTTCCGTGTGCCCCCTAGAGAAGATGAACAAGACAGCAAGCTGGCACGACTGGCTGGCGCAGTGAGCCGACGCAACAAGATGACACAACAAGGACACACAAAGAGGAAACACAATGAGAGACACAACAAAGCAGGCAGCAGAGGTGGCTCAAGCGATTGAGCGCCTCTCTCTCACATGGCAGGTCCCAGGTTTCGTTCCTGGTGCCTCCTAAAGAGAAGACAAGCAGACACAGAGAGGACACAAGTGGACACAGATAGCAGACAGCGAGCGCAAAACAACTGGGAGGGTGGTATGAAATAAATAAATAAAATAAAATATTAAAAAAAAAAAAAGCTCTTTGAAGTCTTCGATAATCCTGTCCCACCCACCCCCAGATGGCTCCCTCTTCTTTTTGCTCATTGTCTGCGCGCTGTCTGTTTTTTCTTTAGGAGGCACCCTAGGACCTCCCATGTGGGAGGCAGACACTCAACTGCTTGAGCCACATCGCTCCCTGCTCATTTGTTTTTGCTTGTTGTTTTTGCTCGATGTCTGCCCATAGTCTGCTTGTTGTCTGTTTGTCTTTTTTAGGAGGCACCGGAAACTGAACCAGGGATCTCCCGTGTGGGAGGTGGGCGCGCAACTGCTTGAACCACATCCGCTCCCCGATAATTTTTAAAAGTATAAAGGAGTAAGTACTGCAACCAAAAAAGTTTGAAACCCATTGTTTTAAGAAATACACAAATACAGGAAGCCCCAGGATCTATTGTGGCCTGGACCAACAGACCCCCCAGATGAAGAACTACCTATGCCAGCTCCTCTGGGAAGGTGGTGTCTGAGACAAAGGCAGGAAAACTGGGATCTTATAAACCATGTCACTCTGACCTAATCTAATATCCTAACTATTTTCCCATGATAAAAAATAAAGAACAGGGAGAAGATGTGGCTCAAACAGTTGGGCGCCTGCCTCCCACATGGGAGGTCCAGGGTTTGGTTCCCAGTGCCTCCTAAAGATGATGACCAGACAACGAGCAGACAGATGAGGGAGCCATCTCAGGAGAGGTGGAGAATATATATAAATGTATAAAGAACAAGTCACCCACCAAAGAAAAGAGAAAGACAAAAATAGTAGAGTATCCTGAATTTATCAAAGAGAAGTTTAAAATTAATTTCTGGATATCAGGCTCAGACATGCAGGGACAGGTTTCAAAGAAAGGAACCAGTTTAAGTAGACCAAATAGTTCTGTAGTAAACATCTGAAAAGAGATTAGTGTGTGTGTGTATGTGTGTGTGTGTGTGTGTGTGTGTGTGTGAAGAATTAGGCTGAATGATAAGTTATGCCACACACGGCCAAAGCTTAGAACCTATCTGGAAGAAGCTTCATATAAGTGTATAGACAACTACTTGATTAGAACTTTTGTTAAGGCTCTCTAGGCTTTTGGAGGATTCATGGAACTATTTTGAGCTATCCCCCAAGAAGGTTATTAAAGCAAGAACAAAGAAGCAACAACTAGATAAAGTGACAGCAAGAAGCAAAGTTAGAAATAACTAGAGGAAGCGGGTGTGGCTCAGTGGATAGAGCCCCCGTTTACCATATGGGAGGCCCGGGTTCGCGTTCGCGTCCCGAGGCCTCCTTGTGAGGGCACGCTGGCCTGAGCGGTGCGGTGGGCTGATGCAGCAACCTCACGGCAGGAAGCGGGTGTGGTGCAATGGATAGAGCACCCGTTTACCATATGAGAGGCCCCGGGTTCGCTTCCAGGCGCCTCCTTGTGAGGGCAGGCAGGCCCTATGGGCTGATGCGGCAAGACCTCACAGCAAGGGGGAGATAAGCAGACACAGAGAAGACACGCAGCGAATGGACACAGCAGCACAAAGAGCAAGGGGGGGATAAATAAATAAAATAAATAAATCTTTAAAAAAAAAAAAAAAAGAAAGAAAGAACTAGAGAACATTATACCTATTTCTATGTTTGGCCTCAACAGACATTTCAGAAGCACAAAAATTCCTGGAACTTCATAGTTTGTCAAACAAAACTCTAGTGTTTTTTTTTCTCCTGCTCATTTTCAGATAAATTATGATCCCTAAAACAATGAACTATTAGCAATGAACCCCAAAATACTGATCTTTAAGGATCAATTTTAAGTCTTAATGGATTTAAACAGGCTGCAAATAACAACAAACCTGCTAGATTTAATATTAAACCCCAGCATGGGGAGCAGGTATAGCTCAGTGACTGAGCGCCTGCTTCGCATTTACAAGGTCTGGGGTTCAACCCCCAGTACCAACTAAAACAAACAAAAAAAAACAAACACCAGTATGAAACCCTGTATAGGAAACAACTGTAAAATTCTACAATGACAATCACGAAAAGGCTTAGGTCTCTAGAAAAGAGATGTATTTTCTAAGTCAGCCTATATATTGGCAACAGAGTGATCTATTTGGAGTAGTCTAATGCTCACCAATTGACTCTCACCAGTCCCAGAGAGATGTGTAAAATATTAGCAAAGTACTGCTTGACCAAAAGTTAAATAAGTTAAAGGAAACAGTGCTGGAGGAGAATGTTGGTACCAGAAATACTACGTTTAAATAAAACTAACATGGTATTATTCAAGTTCGATAAAGGTTAAATATTGGCAAGAAACTTGGTGCTGACACAAATCAGTTACAGCAATCACATTATATTCAATAAATAATCCTGATTTTATAATGTAATCAGGCATATTCTTATTTTAAAAAGAATGATTGTGCTCTAATTTTAAAACTAAAAAAAAAAAAAAAAATGCAATTTTTCTATTGCATGCTAAGTTTTAAGCCCCAAATAAAATCTGACCAGTTTAGCACATAAACCTTCTCTCTTCACTATGTCAGAAAGAAACATTCTGCCACATAAGGAGATACTGGTAAGTAATTCCACTCAGAGAAAGCAAATTGGCTTTTGTGAAAAGTTGGGAGTTACAGCATAACAACACTGTTCTCACAGAAACACAAGCTAAGTGACTTTTTTTTTTTTTTTTTACCAGGAGGTCCCGGGGATCGAACCTGGGTCCCTCCATATGGGTGATGGATACCCAACCATTTGAGCCACATCCGTCCCCCACTAAGTGACTTTTTAAGCTAAATCTTGGCTCCAGTTAGATTTCATTAGCTCATATTTATGAAGGAGAAATGCAATGTTGAATAGAAAAAAGAAACTTTTTACACAGCCTGGTATGAGAACATTTAGGATTAAAATAAATGAAAGATAAGAAAAAGCTATCAAAGTGAAGTCGTGAGCTTGTAATCAGTTTTGTTCTCCTAAACTCTCAGGAGTTCTTATATACTTTCATATGACTAACTAACTCAACGTTTATTTAGTTGAGAATCTTTCCTAGATGTCTGCCAACAAAGTTTTCAAAGCTAGATAAGTTTAACTTTTCATACAACCTTTCCTGAATTGTAACACTCATCTTTCTCTCCAAGGAAGCTATATATCATATGTTTACCTTCAAAACTGAAGAGAATTTTGCTTCATTGTATACAGGCAGTGAGCATTCAGAAGGCAAAAAAAAAAAAGCTTCTAAACAAAACAACAAATAAGAGAAGGAAAAGAAACAAAATACTATGATCTATGATTTAACAGAAAACAAAACCAACATTCTTTCAGCACAAAGTATCCACAGGGGAAATGCTGAAAAGAGAATGTCATGATAAAATATTTTAAGACATGAAATGACCTCAATGCAAAATATCTGTTGTCTTTTTGTCTTGTTTTTAGCTCAAAGGAGTTGTTATTTATAATTTACATGCCTTAGTTTTTGTTTATCCATTTCCACTGGGACTGTAGAACCATTTCAATTTCATTTTCCTTACAGTCTATTTTTTTCTTCCTGATTCTTCAATAGTAAGTTTCTTGATCTAAGCCTCTATTTATGAATTTTTGGACTGTAAAGGACTTTGAGGGGTCATCAAGTCATCCTCCTGCTTTTCAGGAGAATTTATAACTAAACAATCTCAGATGGATAAAAGGGTATCAAAAGAAAATGCATCCTGTCCTTAACTAATAGCACACTATTTTAATCTGTACAAACATTTCCATTCACATTTGCAATTTTTTAAAAATGAAAGTAAAAATTAAAACCCCAAAAGAGGAAGGTGTTTTTAAAAATGCATTTATCAGATAAAATTGCTCAAACATAAATTCAACTGTCAGGTCTAAAATTAACATGTAGAAAAGTTGTTGGCTGCAAACACAAAGCATTTAGTCCCTAGAGATGTCTTCTGATGTTCTATCTTGTTTGAAGCACCATTTCACCTACAGCCTGACAAACTTAGACCACCACACTAATAAACTATAATTATAAATGGCAATTATATATGTGTGTGAGAGTGTGTGTATTTTAGGTGTGTGTGTATAGATAGATAGATAGATAGATAGATGTATAGTTGGTGCAGGTTTTTATTCCAAATAAAAAATGAAAAGGTCTAAATTGAAGATATCAGTATTATGGGGAAGCTACAATACAACTGTTATATGGCAGTAGTTTAGTTCTTTAATTTGTAATTTACAATGTTCAGGGAATGAAGTTTCTTCCTATAAGAGTTTCCAAAACAGAATTCATCCAATGGCAAAAAAACAAGCAACTAAGAAGAAGCACTGTTAATCTTTCTATAATTATTTAAAAAATAGAAAGGAAGCCAGACCAGAAGTCTTGAAATGGGGGTAAAAATCATAAAAAAATAAAAAAATAAAAAAGGAGAAAGGGAGGTAATTCTAGAAATTGTAGAACAGAGAAATAGTTTCCCAGTAAGAGTCTAAAATAAATTAAGTAGATTGGTTATGACTGAAAAGTAATGCAGTGATTCTTAAACACTAGCATAAGATGATAATAGCAAATAATGTCCAACTTCATTTTCTTTTTTGACAGGCTCACTAGGCTGGGAGCTTAGGGATATGTCAGAGCCAAAATATACTTGGAATTCAACAGGACACCTATAAAAGTCAATCTTGATAATTCATAGAAAATATAGGTTAAATTATAAAACAGGAGGTGGATTCATAACTGAACTTTACCTGAGAGGTTGATTAATGGAGTAATGTCAAACTAATGACAGTCTACTAATGTTGTATACCATTGCTTTACCTTTATACATTTTTACCAGCGAACTAAAATGAAAAGTTTTAGGTGTCAAATGAAAATGAAAAGTTTTATGTGTCTAGTTTATCAAATTTATCAATGATACAAAGATACAAGGAATGGCCAAGAAGCGGAATAATATTAACAAGCTAAAACAACAAGCCAAAACTAACAAGACAACAATTACAGGGATAAGTGTAAAGTCCTCAAATGTGTTAAAATAAAAATCAACTGCACAAATTAATGTGTTCTTAGACTTTAAGAATAGAGGTGTATTTGGAACTAGACAGAGGTGGTAGTTGCCAACATTGCAAATATATTAAATGTCACTGAACTGTTCACTTTAAAATGGTTAATTTCATGTTATGTGAATTTCACCTCAAAAAATATAAAAAGAACAGAGGTGTAAAGTCCAGCAAAAAAGAAGTTATACTCCTTGCTGTACTTCACATTGATCAGATTATATCTGGGATGTTATATTCAGATCTAGATAAGAAACCCTAAAACCTCAGAAAACTAAATAGATGAGAAGTCCAAAAGTTATTAAAAATGTCATTTAAGGAATGCTGAAAGAACTTGGGATATTTGCCCCAGAAAGAAAAATCTTAACGGAACCTTACTGTCATCAAACATTTCAGGGGCTATCATGCTGACAAGGAATTAAGTTTTTTATTGTGGCTTCTGAGGGCAGAACTAAAGAGCTTCATTCAGCACAATGTAAAGAATGTTCTAAAAGTAGAGCTCCGAAAATGTAACAGGGTATCTGTTAAGTGGAGACCTCTTCCTTACAGCATTCAGAATTTAAAAGGCCACCCATAACGGGTTCCAAATATTATGTATTTTCACATTTCATGAATATACTTGATCTTCCCACCTCCAAAAAAAGACTGAATAGTCTCTTAAGGGAAGGCAATCTTTGAAAATGGGTACGTGTCAGGGAAGTTTAAAAACTATTTTCCTTGATATGTTTCTAAGGGATGGAAGAATTTTTCATAAACTCTAAAATCATAGTACCAATTTCAGAGAAACCACGAATAAAAGAAATTAAAGCTTTTTTTTTTTTTTTTTTTAATGAATGTTGCATTTGTTTTTCTCCATGAAACAATGCCTGCCCCTTAACTTTAATAACTTTATCAAGGGATACGGAACAATTATATGCCAGCCTGCCAACTACTCTCAAGAAAAGAGCAGTCTTTTTATTAGACATTTACATGGCTGTGCTATTTGCTCTACCTAAAACTTCCTTGCAAGAAGCTCCTCCTTATCACACCCAGATAGGAGGCTGCTGTAATACTGACTCCCTCTCACTGAAGCCTAGAGAAAACTTGACAGGCACCAAATAGTAACTTGTGAGAACTTCAGAGCAGCTGTGTTTAGGCAGAGCCAGAGATTTTACTTAACAATAAAGTAGTAGCTTAAGAGTTGATTGAAAAAACAATTTTCATTTTGGGTTGGATTTGGGGAGAGGAAAGGGAACAAGGTACAATAAAGGTAGCTATTAACATTTAAAGGCCATATAAACAAAGGTGCTTAAAATTACAACACTGAAACTACCACAGGGTGTAAATTTTGATGCATAGGTTGAAAGATGAGCAGTTATTACTCTCAATCTTTCACTAGTGTGAAAGAAAAAAAAAAAAGTCTTGCATTAAATAGTGCCCAAGTTAAAGCCATTACAGGTTCTGGATGGAAGAACAAGAGACTACTTTCTCATTGAATATTTTTTGTGTGTTGCTGCCATACAAACTGTGAAGATGTTTTGAATGTCCAATGATATTAATGTGAAATATTGCAACCCAACTCACCAAGTAATGCTAAAGGGTCAGTAATAAGTTGGTAGGGGCAACTTCCTGACCCTGGAAGAAAGCTTCAAATGGTTGCTGAAAACCAAAGGTGAATACAAAACTAAATACTTTGGTTTCTCTTTACAGGTATTTCAGACATTATTCTGTTTCACAAAAGCAAAAGGAGAAGAGATGGAATGTAAAGGAACTCTATGCAATAGTAAAGAAGTTATTAAATAACTGGTGGTATTATTCTAATTCATTATTAAATGATACACAACTACCAAATAAAGGGCAAAGGCCTATACAGAATTAAGAACAAACTGGTAAGACTACTGTGTTTAACTGCCAACTCTTCTTTAGCTTCTTTTCTTACAGACATGTTATATTTCACAATAGCATTCACATACCTTACATCCTCCATTTAAGTACAAATTGAGTTTGCTTTCCCCAACCCTTGTCCTAGAATATTAATACACATCTTTAGCTTCTGAGTCTGGATGCAAAGGATGAATCTGAAAAAAATTTCACTTCCCTGAAATATGTCTCTATTTTATTTACATATTTTCAAAAATATAATATAAGCTAACTAAAATTAACTGTTACCATCCATTTAACAACTCTTCAAACTATGCTTGGGTAAGACACATCTAACAAAACAAACTTCATTTTAGTATACTTTTCTGTGTTTAGAATGTCTACAAAGACTGTTGTCTCGTCAAGAATTAATTACACTAGTGCAAAAATTTTAAGCACCAGGAATCAAGTGAACTTGCTGAGAAAACTCTGCACACCCACAAACCTACATTTTTATATAATAGGACTCTCTGAGATAGTATAACACCATCTGTTAAGTAGAAAACAAACTTTTAAAGTTAGGAAGGTAGCAAAGCACGAATCTGGGTAGGAGGTGCCTCAGGTAGTAAACATCCCAGTCAGAGAACATAACAAGCAATTCAGAGCAACATATAAGTCCCTATGGGGCTCCATCTTGGACGGCTTAGGTCCCTATCCCACATCCCCGTGTTTAGGAGTTGAATTGAAGTGTGGCAAGAGAAGAGAGAAAGGAAATCTGAGTAGGAGTGATGAAAGTGTTTTTTTTTTTCTCCTTCTCTACCCCATCCCTGCATTCCTGCAGGCTGGCCACCAGTCTGGGTGCCAAACCCATAAGAAGCCCTAAATCAATATCCCAGCTTTCTTCTGATACTAGGCTAAGACTTGTATTTATCAGCCGTCTCCTTTCCACTCACCTCCCCCATGCTTTCTGACTCCCAAATCCTTCCCACAGCCATGCCTTTTGGCTACTCAGCCCACCTCTATTAAGTCTTCCTAAATTAAAATACACTTAATTTTCTCCAAATCCATACTTTCTCTGATACCATGTCTGATATTTTCTTAATTCGATCGACATGTCATGACTCTCATTTCCAAATACTTAACTCTACCTATCTTTCCAGCCAACCCCGATGCCATGTTTTCACCTGATCAAGAGTCCTACTCATCCCCACCTCCTGCCTATCACCCCCTGCCTTTTCCAATGCCAAGCCCCTCACTTCACTCTTTGGGAAGCCCTGATCCTTAACCTAGTTTAGTAGTTAGTACCCCACCCCTTTCTCCCAGTCGACCCCATTCCACGAGCCTTCCATTACCACTCCCTCAGGATTCAACTCCCCTCTCCTTGCCACGCCCTGTGCCCCCCCAGAGCTACTTACCCCAAGTTCTCTCCACACTTCAGGCCTCTGGCTCCGCCTCCCCCCCCAAAAAGAAGGGGGCGGGAGGAGGGAGAGGAGAGGGGCGGCACGCCGTAATGTAAAAACGGCCTCCCATTAGCGCTCACCTCCGCCGATCTTAACTTCCTTTTCTCTTATTGGCCAACTTTGGTCCATTCCCCACCCTCTTCCTCAGACAGGGCCCGGCCACCGCCTCAGTGCCCCCGTCCAATACAGACTGGGAGGGGAGATCCTGGTCTGGGACACTGGGACAGGCCAGAGTTAGAGGCGAGACTCCTGTCAGATCATGGACTAACTAATATTAACAGAACTCACCCGCCAGTAGCTCCGTCGCCTTCCGCCAGCCTGCGCTCGGTCCCACAAACTGTCTCCAGCTCCTCCTTTCCCCCCTCAGCGGTGCAGATACTTTCCTCTCGTCCGGCCAGGCGCGTTCACCTCTCGCGAGAGTCAGGGGGAAGGGCGAGATCCGTGGGGGTTGGAGTTGGAAAGGGTCCGAGGGGCGGGACTCCGGGAAAGGAAGGGGCTAGGCTTGCAGTGGGAAGGGCTGAAGAGGTGAGCCGAGAGGGTAAGGTACACACACAGGTCGCGTGTGTTCCGCTACGGACTCTTGGGGTGGGGCAGAGAAGGAAAGGAAATCTTTCCTGGAGTGATTGTAGTGGTGGAGATCCAAAAATTGAGGCAAATATTCTAGGGAATGAGATTATCTCAAAGGCGCTCACTTTAAAAAAACGAAGGGGGATTATAACTCGATAAAGCTGTTTAAAAAGGGGAGGTGGAGCGGGGGGACTGAGGCAGGTACACAAGGGGATTCAAGGTCCCAAAGAGGCAAATAGTTGCATTCTTTCTTCTTGTCACTTCAAGTACCCTGTGGCCACAATCTCTGCTGTGTGTGTGTGTGTGAGAGAGAGAGAGAGACAGAGAGACAGAGAGACAGAGAGAGACACTATGGAGGGAGGGGAGGGAGTGGGACGGGCGACCGAGGCCAGGATGGCAAGGGTTCAGCCCCAGAAACTGGAGACTTGTCATTGAAAAAATGTGCAGACTGTTTCT
Source organism: Cabassous unicinctus (assembly GCA_029593785.1). Lineage (NCBI taxonomy): Eukaryota > Metazoa > Chordata > Mammalia > Cingulata > Chlamyphoridae > Cabassous > Cabassous unicinctus. The sequence continues at coordinate 21,323 of JAQZBX010021175.1, forward strand.
TCTGTCCTCCAGAGTCATCATTTAATGGGAAAGTAATTTGAAATACTCTGCCCTGAGGAGTGGGGTGAAAAAAGCAATCCCAGCTCTGTCATTTACTAGTCCTATGGCCTTGGGTGAGATGATTCTCTGAGCCTCTGTACCCTGGGGCTAGCAATCCCATTTTACTCACAGAATTGTGATGATTAAATAATATAATGTATATGAAACTGCTTGGGGATTTAAAAAGTAAACTGTATTTATTATTCACCATATATTTTAAATACTTAACAAGTCTTGGTATGTGCAAAGCACTGTTGTAGGCGTCCAGAGAAGAACAGAAAGACAAAGTCCCTGCTCTAGTAGAATTTATTAGCCAATAAAGACAAATTTTTCAAATATTGATAAGTGCTTTAGGGTTCAGGGTAATGAGACAAAGTGATTAGGAGTGGGGGAGTAACTTTACACTTGGTGTTGAGAGAAGGCCTCTTTGGGAAAGTAACATTTAAACCAGGACTTGAACTATGAGAAGCAGCCAACCTTGGGAGATTTGGGGGGAAACATAAAATGTAAAGGTTGTATTAAAAAAAAAATTTTTTTTTTTTTAAAATTTATTTATTTATTTATTTATCCCCCCCCCCTTGCTGCGTCCATTCGCTGTGTGTCTTCTCCGTGTTTGCTTATCTTCCCCTCGCTGTGAGGTCCCGCTGCATCAGCCCCTCGCGCCGTGCGGGCCTGCCTGCCCTCACAAGGAGGCCCCGGGAAACCCGGGGCCTCCCATATGGTAAACGGGGGCTCTATCGACTGAGCCACTCCCGCTTCCCTCAGGTAACTTACTTTTGCAGCTTTATGTTACTCAGTTTTCTGAATTTCCTGCCTAGGATTTCTTCTAGCCTCACAGCATTCTCTGGGAAGTAAGAAGAATGCAGGCAGTTTTGTTCCTAACTAGTATTTAATTGTCATTATATCTTTAGTTTTTCTTTATTCCTTTTTTATTGTGGAAATATATATACAACATAAATCTTCCCTTCCTAAATCCTCCCAAGCATACCATTCAGCGGGATTAATCACATTCACCACTATCTATTACTATAACTCTCCCTTTACCCTAGACAGAAACCATACACTCATTTTGCACTGACTCCCCATTGCCTCTGGCCCCCAGCCCTGGTAATCTGTATTTTACTTTTTGTCTCTATGAGTATGCATATTCTCTGATATTTTCTTTATGGTTACCATGGTGCTTAAATTTAACATCCTAAATCTATACCAATCTTGTTTGCTTTGATACCAACTTAACTTCAATAGCATACATAAACTGTTCCTCTACCCCTCAGTCCCCCCATCTTTATGTAGTTCTTGTAACAAATTACATCTTTATTCGTTATGAGTCTAAGACCAATGATTTAGCATTACATTTTATGCATTTGCCTTTTAGATCTTGTAGGAAGTAAAATGTGGAGTTACAAATCAAAATTACAATAGTACAGGTATTTATATTTATCCATGTCATATCTTTACTGGAGATCTCTATTTCTTCATGTGGCTTCAGTCAATTGTCTAGTGTCTTTTCCTTTCAGCCAGTCTAGTGATGAAGTCCCTCAGGTTTTGTTTATCTGGTAATATCTTAACTCCTCCCTCATATTTGGAAGACAGTTTGGCCAGATATAGAATTTTTGATTGGCAATTTTCTTTGCTTTCAGCTCTTTAAATGTCTTCCCACTGTCTTCTTGCCTTATGGATTCCAATGAGAAATTGGCACTTAATCTTATTGAAGCTCCCTTGTATGTGACGTTTCTTCTCTCTCATGGCTTTCAGAATTTTCTCTTTATCTTTGGTATTCGACCCATTTATTTAGTCTTAATATGGCACGTGGTGGGTCTGCTTAGGTTTATCCAGTACATTGAGCATCTTGGATATGTACATTTATCTCTCTTGTTAAATTTGGGGAGTTTTCAGCCATTCTTTCTTTGAATACTCTCTCTGCCCCTTTCTCTCTTCTCCTTCTGGGACTCCCACAACGCATACATTGGTATGCTTGATGATGTCTCAGAGGTTCCTCGGGCTCTGTTAACTTTTATTTATTCTTTCTGCTGCTCAAAATGAATGATTGGGCTCTGTTAACTTTTATTCATTCTTCTTTCTGCTCCTCAGAATGAATGATTCCAGCTGTCTTATCTTCAGGTTCTCTGATTCTTATGCCAGCTCCAGTCTGTGGTCTTCAGCTCTTTTTGGTTCCTGTTCATAATTTCCATCTTTCTATTGATGATCACTTTATATTCATCTATCATTTTCCTGATTTCCTTTGGTTCTTTGTCCATATTTTCCTTTAGCTCTTTGAGCATATTTAGGACCATTTTTTTTTTAACTGAAAATAACTTAAATAAAGTCATCCACAGGAAAACATGGGGTTTCCTTTTTATCCCCCATAATGTAGGACCATTTTTAAACAGTCTGTCTGGTATGTCCCAGGTCTGATTGTCTTCATTGATGGTTTCTAATGTTTTAATCTTCTCCTTTGCCTGGGTCATCACAGCCTGTTTCTTTGTAGATTTTGTAACCTTTTGTTGAAACCTGGACATTTTGATATTTTAATGTTTTTGCTGGAATTTAGACTCCAAGGTGTTTGTTTTTTAAGCTTGTTCCAGCTAGGGTTATTAGAGTTATGACAGATCTTTCTTTGATTGCCAAGCACACACACAAAAAAAAAAAAAAAGAAGGAGGAGGAGAAAGGAAACACCTTTCCCAGTCTTCGCAAATTGACCTGTCCAAGTGCTCTCTACCAGGGCTTTTCCATACAATGAGTTTAGAGAATAACTCCAGGCAAAGCTTGAAGACCCCCCTGATCTTTTCTGTGCATGTGTCTTGACTTGGGCATGCATGTTTGGCCCTGAGAATTCCCATTTACATGGTTCTGAATGTCTCTTTGTCCCAAGGAAACAATTTCTTCATGGTCCCATGCACTACCCTGTACGTCCTATAACTGTCATTCCCTTGCCCCAGGCAGTACAGTTTGACTGCTCTCCTACAGTGTTCTTTAGGAGAGTTCTGTGAGCTGCCTTCTACACATAGGGTAAGTTCTGGTACAGTGAGCCCCTCAGCCATCACCAGCTATACATGTCCCAGTGTGTGCACTAGGGTTATTCTGTGCCCTCTGAACCAGGACCAGGGATCTGCACTAGGAGTGTGAGCCAGCTCCATGCCCACAAGAGCCTACTGATTTTAAGCAGACATTTTCTTGATTCAGTGCTTGCCCTATTACTACAGTCCTTTAACTGTTTTCTGGAGCTTTGCCAGTTCTTGCTGGTTGTTCAAAGCTTCTGTGGGAGATCCTGAAGCATTTCATACCACCATCCATCAGGATGGGTCTTAATCATATTACTGGAGTCCTTTATAAGAATGAAATTGAGATAGAAAAAGAGAAAGCAAAGAGGGCATAGCCATAAGCAGTAATCAGTGGAACCCAGAAAAGAAGGGAGAGGCCAGGGGAGGAATCATGTGCATTGTCCTGTGATAGAAAAGCTAAGGAACAAGGATCACTGACAGCCAGCCCCAGAATGCCAAACTTCAGGAAGAAAGTATCGCCTTGATGATGTCTCCTTGATCTGGACTTTCTTTTAGCCTCAAAACCATGAGCAAATAAATTCCCATTATTTAAGCTGAACCATTGCATGATATTGCTTAAGTAGCAAATGAAACTAAAACAGCATTTTATGACTATAAATTTCCCAGCTTTAGCTGCATCCCATAAGTTTTTGTAGACTATTTTTATTCATTTCAAAGTATTTTCTAATTTCTCTTGGGATTTCTTCTCTGGCCCATTGATTATTTAGGAGTGTGTTGTTTCATTTCCACATATTGTGAGTTTCTCAAGTTTACTTCTGTTATTCATTTCTAATTTGATTCCATCGTGTTCAGAGAACATACTTTCTATTTTTTTTTAAACATTTTTTTTATTTATTCCCCCCCCCACCCCCTCATTGTTTGTGCTCACTTTCTGCTTGACTTCTCTTTAGAGGCACTGGGAACCGAACCTGGGACTTCCCAAGTAGGAGAGAGGCGCTCAATTGCTTGAGCCACTTCAGCTCCCTGGTTTGGTGCCTCTCTCATTGTCTTTCCTCTCCTTGTCTTTTCATTGCATCGTCTTGTTGTGTCAGCTTGCTGCGCTTGCCTGTCACGCCAGTTTGCCTTCTGCAGGACACCCCGGGAACCGAACCCAGGACCTCCCATGTGGTAGGCGGGAGCTCCATCACCTGAGCCACATCTGCTTCCCCATACTTTGTATTATTTCAATACTTGTAAATTTATTGAGACTTGTTTATGGCCTAATATATGTCTATAATAGAGAAGGTTTCATGGACACTTGATAAGAATGTGTATTTTACTGTTACTGGATGGAGTGTTCTATAGATACCCGTCAGGTCTCGTAGGTCTATAGTGTTGTTCAAGTCTTCTCTTTCCTTGTTAACCTTCTGTCTAGTTGCTCTCTTATTACTGAAAGGAGAGTATTGAAGTCCCCAGTATTATTATTATTTTTAAAGATTTATTTATTTACCTCCCTCTACCCCCTCGTTGTCTGCTCTCTGTGTCCATTCGCTGTGTGTTCTTCTGTGTCTGCATGTCTTCTCTTTAGGTGGCACCAGGAACCGATCCTGGGACGTTCCAGAGTGGGAGAGAGGCGCTCAATCTCTTGCGCCACCTCAGCTCCCTGGTCTGCTGCGTCTCTCATTGTCTCTCCTCTGTGTCTCTTTTTGTTGTGTCATCTCACTGTGCCAGCTCTCTGCACAGGCTAGCACTCCTGCGTGGGCCAGCACTCCGCATGGGCCAGCTTGCCGCGCAAGCCAACTTGCCTTCACCAGGAGGTCCCGGGAATCGAACCCTGGATTTCCTGTATGGTAGACAGGAGCCCAATCACTTGAGCCACATCTGCTTCCCCCCAGTATTATCTTTGAATTGTTAGTTTCTCCCTTCAATTCTGTGGATTACTTCATGCATTTTGGGGCTCTGTTTTTAGGTGCATATACATTTATAATTGTTATATCTTTTTGATGAATTGACCCTTTTATCATTATAAAATGTCTTTCTTTGGAACAAATTGTTGTCTTAAAAAGTCCATTTTGTCTGATATTAATATAACCACTATAGCTCTCTTTTGGTTACTGTTTACGTGGTATATATTTTACAAACCTTTTGCTTTAAACCTATATGTCTTTGAATCTCTAGTGTGTGTCTTATAGACAGCACATAGTTGGGTCATGTTTTTAAAATCCATTCTGCTGATCTCTGCCTTTTTATTGGAGTATTTAACCCATTTATATTTTTTAAAAAGATTTATTTATTTATTCCCCCTCCCCCCATTGTTTTTGTGCTTGCTGTCTGCTCTCTGTGTTCTTCTGTGTCTGCTTGTCTTCTCTTTAGGTGGCACCGGGAACTGATTCTGGCACCTTCCATAGTGGGAGAAAGGCGCTCAATCTCTTGCGCCACCTCAGCTCCCTAGTCTGCTGCGTCTTTTATTGTCGCTCCTGTGTCTCTTTTTATTGCGTCATCTTGCTGCACCAGCTCTCCATGCAGGCCAGCATTCCTGCGTGGGCCAGCACTCCATGTGGGCCCGCTTTCTGCTTAGGCCTGCTCGCTGTGCATCCATTTACATTTAATATAATTGCCGATATGTCTACATTTTGCTATTTATAATCCATATATCTTATGTCTTTTTGTCCCTTCTCTTCCTCCATCACTGCCTTCTTTTGTGTTAAATAGATATTTTTTAGTGTACCATTTTAATTCCCTTGTCTTTCTTTTACTGTTTTTGTTTTGTTTAGTTATTTTCTTAGTGGTTTTCCTGGGGATTACAATTAACACCTTAATTTATAACACTCTAGTTTGGATTACTATAAACTTAATTTCAATAGTATACATAAACTTTGCTCCTATATTGCTCCATTTTCCCCAACTCCTTTGTGCTGTTATTAATATACAAATTACATCTTTGTTGTGCCCATCAACTCAACACATATTTATAGTTATTGCTTTATGCAGTTATATTTTAAATATGACAGAAGAAAAAAGTGTTACAAACAAAAAATACATTTATACCGTCCTTTATATTTACCTACGTGGTTAGATTTACTAATGCTCTTTATTTCTTCATATAGGTTAGAATTACTGTCAAGTGTCCTTTCGTTTAAGCCTGAAGGACTCCTTTTAGTATTTTTTGTAGGGCAGGTTTGTTAATGATGAATTCTTTGAATTTTCTGTTTATCTGAAAAATGTGTTAATCTCCCCTTCTTTTTGAAGGATAGTTTTGCTGGATATAGAATGTTTTGTTGACAGTCTTTCAGCACTTTGGCCTCCATGGTTTCTGATGAGAAATCAGTTACAAATCTTTTTTTTTTTTAATTTATTTCTCCCCTCTCCCCTCATTGTCTGCTCTCTGTGTCCATTCGCTGCGTGTTCTTCTGTGTCTGCTTGTATTCTCTTTAGGCAGCACTGGGAACCGATCCTGGGACCTTCCGGAGTGGGAGAGAGGCGCTCGATCTCTTGCACCACCTCAGCTCCCTGGTCTGCTACATCTCTTATTGTCTCTCCTTTGTCTCTTTTTGTTGCGTCATCTTGCTGGGCCAGCTCTCCGCGCAGGCCAGCACTCCTGCATGGGCCAGCACTCCATGAGTGCCAGCTCATTGCATGGCCTTCACCAGGAGGCCCCAGGTATCGAGAAATAAATAAATAAATAAATCTTTAAAAAACAACAAAAACTAGAACAGTGAAAGTTTAATATGGCTCTAATTTTACAGACTTCTTACTGCATCATCAATGTCGGGAAAATGTTCCTTCAGCTAGCTCCATTGCTCAGGATTTATTTATTTATTTTATTTTATTTTAGGAGGTACTGGGGATTGAACCCAGGACCTTGTACATATGAAGCAGGAGTTCAACCACTGAGCTACACCCACTCTTCTTGCTTGGGATTTAAAGAAATACCTTTTTTTCCTGGTTTCATTTCACCTTCTGGATCCATCCAATATTCTCTAATATCAATTAGGACTTTCCTTTTAAAGTCCTGAACACTGATGTACCTCATTTTTCCAATCTGAAACATCTTATTTTTACTTCTGCTGCTCTGCATAGAAGATGATAGGGCTCTTGAAGTTTCACCAGTCTTTTGCTTCTTTACAGGTTTTTCCAGAGTAACTTGCTTTTTCCTCTTTAAATTTTTGTCAACCTCACTGTCAGAGTCACTGTCAGATGAGCTTGAAGTTCCTTTGATTTAGGCATAGCTCTGCTCCTGCAGCCGAACAGCCTCCTTCTCGCTTGCTTAAGACTGACCACTGAGTATAATGTTGAGTATAAGTGGGGAGAGCAGACAACTCTTTAAACATTTTATTTCTTAAACAAAGAAAACAGAGCAAAATTGATGTAAAGCAAATATGGTAAAAATGTTAACACTGGTTTCATCTTGGTAGCAGATGCCTAAATATCTGTTAACATTATTTTCAGTGCTTTTCTATGTTTCAAATTATTTTTTTTTAGGAACCTCCTGCTTTTAAGTGGCGTTTCTCTTGATCTGGTTCTTGCCCTGTTTCTGCAATCCTTTAACTGTTTTCTGGAGCTTTTAGGAAGATGTTTCTGTCAGTTCTTGTTGTTTGTTCAAAGCTTCTGTGGGGGAACAGAGACCTGAAACATCTCACTTCGCCTCTTGATTGAGGCAGAGCTCTATTCTGGACAATTGATTTTTTTACAGGTATGCTAAGTTCAGTCAATGGGGAAAGGATAATCTTTTCAACAAACTGTGCTGGTGAAAACTGACTATCTACATGCAAATGAATTAAAGTGGACCCCTAAGGCCTCATACCATATACAAAAATGAACTCAGAATAGATCAAAGACCTCCTAAATATAAGAACTATAAAATTCCTCAAAGAAAATCTTGGAACATCTTCAGGTCCTTGTATTAGTCAATGGATTCTTAGACTTTATATCAAAAGCATGAGCAACAAAAGAAAAAAATAGATAAATTGGACTTCATCAAGAATTAAAACTTTTGTGTATCAATGAAGTTTATCGAGAAAATTAAAAGACAACCTATAGAATAGGAGAAAATACTTGGAAACCACAAATCTAACAACAAAAAGACCAACAACCCGATTAAAAAGTGGGCAAAGGCTTGAATAGACAATTCTCCAAATAAGCACGTGGAAAGATGGTATAGAATAACCACATGACCTGGCAATCCAACTCCTAGATATATACCCAAAAAAATTGAAAGCAGGGACTCAAACAGATATTTACACACTGATGTTCATAGCAGCAGCATTCACAATTGCCAAAAGGTGGAAGCAACCCAAGTGTCCATCAACCTGTATGTATACATACAATGGAATATTATTCAGCCATAAAATGGAATGAAGTTTCTCATATGTGCTACAACATGGATGAACCTTGAAGACATCATGTTGAGTGAAATAAGCCAGACACCAAAGGACAAATACTGGATGATCTTGTTAATATGAAATAATAGGAATATGTAATTCATAGAGTCAGAATTCAGAATACAGGTTACCCGGGGTGGGGGTGGGGATGGGGAAGGGTAGTTAATGCTTAGTTGGTATAGAGTTTCTGTTTGGGGTGATGGAAAAGTTTTGGTAATGGATAGTGATATTGATGGCACAATATTGTGAATATAATTAGCACCACTGAAGTATATGCTAAAAAGTGGTTAAAATGGGAAAATTTATGTTGATATATTTTACCACAATAAAATTACACACAAACACACCCCCCCCAAAAAAAAAAAAAGTAAAAAGATTTAAGAGTCATCTTAGATGGGGATTGCCAGAACTGGATGACCTAAAATGGATCCACAAATTTGGGGAGGCAGTAATGATTATGAGCATGGACTCTGAAGCCAGACACCCTGAACCCCAGTCGTTCCTGTCATATTTACTATCTGCAGTACTGTACAAAAATTACTCAGCCTCTTTGTGTCGCAGCTTCTTCATTTGTAAATTAGGGATTTTACTTCATAGTATTACCACTGCATCAAGAAATCCTGGACCTAGAATAGCCAAAGCAATTGTGAAAAAGAAGAACAAAGTTGAACAACTCCCACAGCTTAATTTCAAGACTTACTTTAAAGTTACAGTAATCAGACAGTTGGTATTAGTGCAATGATAGACATATATATTAATGGAAAAGTAAAGAGAATCCAGAAATAAACCTAACCATATATGGTCAATTGAATTTTGGCAAAGGCGCCAAGTTAATTTGGTGAAGAAAAGATAGTCTTTTCAAAGAATGGCGCTGAAACAATTAGACATCAGTATACAAAAAAAAAAGAACCTCAAGCCATACTTTGCACCCCAGATAAAAATCAACTTAAATGGATGATAGAACTAAATGTCAAACCTGAAACTATAAAACTTCTAGAAGAAAATATAGCTGGAAAACTTTGTGATCTTGTCTTAAGCAGAGATTTCTTAGCTAGGACACAAAGAACACAAACCTAAAAAGAAAATTGATAAATTTGGACTTCAACCAAATAAAAACTTCTGTTCTTCAAAAGGCACTGTTCAAAAAATGAAAAGACAAGCCACAGGCTGAAAGAAAATATTTGCAAAACACATATCTTATAAATGATTGCTATTCAGAATATATGAGGAACCCTCACATCAACTCAATAATAAGAAAAAACTATTTTTAAAGTGGGTGTTTTAATTACCTAGGCTGTGCAAAACAGATACCATGAAATGGTTTCAGCTTAAACAATGGGAATTATATCAGCTTACAAGTTTACAGTTTTGCGGCCATGAACATGTCCAAATCAAGGCATCATCAAGGCAATGCTTTCTTCCTGGCTGCTGGTGATTCTTGGCTCCTCTGGCACATGGCAAGGCACGTGGCTACATCTGCTATTCTCTCACTTCTCTTCCAGGTTTCATTACTTTAAGCTTCTTGCTTCTGTGGCTTTCTCTCTCTCTCTCTCTCTGTATTCACTCCATTTATAAAGGACTCCAGTAAGAGGATTAAGACCCATCCTTAATGAGGTGGGTCACACTTTAACTGAAGTAGCCTTGTCATGGACTTACAACCAGTCCATGCCCACAGGAATGGATTAATTTTATGAACATGTCTTTCTGGGTATGTACAGCTTCAGACCACGACAATGGGCTAAAGATTTGAACAGTCACTTCACCAAATAAGAAAATCAATGGCAAAGAAACACATGAAAAGATGCTAAGTAGTTCTTGTGGAAATGCAAATTAAAGCCATAGCGCTGTACCACTACATGTGCACTAGAAAGGCTAAACATAATAATACAATAGAAAGTGCTGGGAAATGGATGTGGCTCAAGCAATTGGACTCCCACCCACCACAGGGGAGGTCAGTGGTTCGGTTCCTGGTTCCTCCTAAAGAAGACAGCGAGCTGGCACAGTGTGCAGGCATGGCAAGCTGACACAACAAGATGATGCAACAAGAGACACAAAAAGAAAAACATAATGAGAGACACAACAAAGCAGGGAGCAGAGGTTCCTGGTGCCTCCTAAGGAGGACAAGCAAGACAGTGAGGTGACACGACAGGCATGCACGGCAAGCTGATGCAACAAGATGATGCAACAAGAGACACAAGAAGGAAAGCATAATGAGAGACACAACAGAGCAGGGAATGGAGGTAGCTCAGACAATTAAGCGTCTCCCACATCAGAGGTCCCGGGTTCAGTTTTCAGTGCCTCCTAAAAAAACAAGGAAGACGAACGGACACAGCGAGTGCAAACAATGAGGGGGTGGGGAGAAATAAATAAAAAAATCTTAAAAAGTGCTGACAAGAATGAGGAACAACTGAAACTCTTATACATGGTGGGAATGCAAAATGATATAGCCATTTTGGAAAACAGTTTGGCAGTTTCTTATAAAGTTACACATAGACATACCATATAACCCAAAAATCCCACTCCTAGGAAATTTACCTAAAAGAAATAAAAACATAGGTCCATACAAAGATCTGTATATGAATGCTAATAGCAGCATTATTATAATAGCTCCAACTGGAAACCGCCTAAATGTCTAGCAACTCATGAATGGATAAACAAATTATAACTGTATAATGAAATACTACTCAGCAGTAAAAATGAATGATACATGCAATAACATGGAT
>JAQZBX010021176.1:0-32500 GCA_029593785.1 Cabassous unicinctus
TTGGACCACTTCCACCATGGAAGGGGCAGTGATTTTTAACTAGAATAGACACATACCCTGGAAATGGGTTTATGTTCCCTGCATGCAATGCTTCTTCCAAAACTACCATCTGTGGACTTACGGAATGTCTTATTCACCACTATGGCATTCCGCACAGCATTGCTTCTGATCAAGGAACCCATTTCACAGCAAATGATGTGTGGGAATGAGCACATGCCCATGGAATTTACTGGTCTTACCATGTTCCCTATTATCCTGAAGCAACTGGATTGATAAAATGGTGGAATGGCCTTTTGGAGACTCAATTATAGGTGGCAATACCTTGCAGAGCTGTTCTTCAGGAGGCTGTACATGCTTTAAAAAAGCATCCACTCTATGGTACTGTTTCTCTCATAGCCAGGATTCATGGGTCCAGGAATCAAGGGGTGGAAATGGGAGTGGCACCAATTTATTTATTACTCCTAGTGATACAAGAGGAAAAGTTTTGCTTCCTGTCCCTGCAACCTTAAGCTCTGCTGGTCTACAGGTCTTAGTTCCAAAAGAAGAAGTGCTTCCACCAGGGAACACAACAATGATTACATTGAACTGGAAGCTAAGACTGCCACCTGGCCACTTTGGGATCCTCATGCCTGTGAATCAACAGGCATAGAAGGGAATTACTGTACTGCCTGGGGTGATTGATCCTGACTATCGAGGGGAAAAAGGACTACATATCTACATAATGGGGATAAAGAGGAGTTTGCCTGGAATGCAGGAGATCCTCTAGGGCATCTCTTATAACTGCCATGCCCTGTGATTAAAGTCAATGGAAAATTGCAACAACCCAATCCAAGCAGGACTAATAATGGCCCACAATCTTCAGGAATGAAAGTTTATGTCACCCTAACAGGCAAAGAACGGGCAGCTGAGGTGCTTGCTGAGGGTAACGAGAACATGGAATGGGTAGTGGAAGTAGGTAGTGATAAATATGAACTTCGACCACATGACCAGTTACAGAAATGAGGGCTGTAATGGTCATGAATCTTTCTTCCTTGTTTTGTTATGAGTATGATTGTATATGTACACAAAACAAATTTCATTTTCTTCCCTAACCTTTTCCCTTATCATATGACAAGTTCTATTATTTCATGTCATAATATTTAAGGATGTCAAGTTTAAGAGTGAATATTACCCAAGGACTTGCACCCTATTCTGTAGAGAATTAATGTGTTTCTGGTGGTATGCAGGACAGTTGAATATTTTTAGGTGGAATTATATATATGCATGTCTGTTATTGTTTTTATTTAGAGACTAAGTATGGTTTAAGGTGATGTGTATGGCTGCCAAGTTCATAAGGGGTAGACTGTGATGGTTAGGTTTATGTGTCAACTTGGCCAGATAATTGTGCTCAGTTGTGTGGTCAAACAAGCACTGGGCTAATTGTGGTGCAAGGACATTTATGGACTTTAGTCACTAGTGAGTTTGTTGCATAGATAGCTGATTACATCTAAAATCAACCAAGGAGATTGCCATCAGCAATGAGTGATGTTTTATCCAATCAACTGAATGCCTTAAAGGGGAAGTGATTTCAGCATTAAGAGAGAATTTCCCATTGATTTAGGACAGCCAACATCTCTTGGTAACTCATCAAGGACCTTCATCTGAGCCCCTGGTTTGCAGCCTGCCTGAGGAATTTGGACTTGTGCATCACCACGGTCACATGAGAGAATTTTATAAAATCTTATACTACTTACATATACCTCCTATTGACTGTGTTTCCCTAGAGAACCCTGAGGAATACACTCCCCAAATGTCTCAGGTGGTAGGAGTGAAAGAATAACAACATTTTTTTTAAGACTGGAAAGGCATGGGTCAGTGCTGAGTTGGAGGCATATCTGCTTCTTGGGGAGATCCCTCTCAGTCCTTCTCTTTCTTACTTAAGAATCTTTGCAAGTGATCCTCCCCTCAACTACTCTAACCCAAGCCCACCCAACATTCAGATGTGGGATTCACACAGTTATCTCTGACAATCCAATCTTAAGCATTCTGTTCAGACATATGCTCCTTTGTGTAGACTTTACACACCTTTCAAGCCCAAGTTAGGTACTCCACTTATGTGCCTACCTCCCTGTTTTTACAACTAAAATAGTCGTTGTGATTCTGTCTTTATTCTTAACCATTTCCTAGTTCATCTGCTAGAAAAGCAGCCCCCTGAGAGCAGACTCTGAATATTATTCCTCATTCTTTCACCAAATTCTAGCCAACGATCTGGGATATAGAAAAGTTTAATAAATATTGGTAAATGAATAAATGAACTAATTAATAAGCAAAGAAGCCCAGGTGAGAGCAAAGAGAAAGAAAACGGGAGCTGACTGACTGGCGTGATTCCAGAATCTAGATTTGCAGGGAGAGAAATAAAGGTGTTGTCCTGTTTCCTTCTTGATCAACTTCTCAGGTTAGGAAAACAATCACAAATACAATGTAGAAACCCTGAGCTACAGCATTAAGTTTTTCAGGGACAAAATATGGTATTCGGTGCTAGGTCTATGATGAGGGAAAGAAAAATACTTCTGAGTAGCCCTACTAAAAGTGTTCTAGTGATATGTCTTCCAACTGCTAGCTATGTGACCTTGTACAAAATATTTCACTCTCTAAGCCTTGATTTCCTAATATGTAATTTGGCCATTTTTGACCTGAGTATATCACCAGTCAACTTTCTATTTTGAAAGGAGGATGAAATAGGTTTCCCAAGCTGAATTAAAAATCTAGAATGATGGGTAAGAATTTTCCGGGTAAAGAATTAGGGAAAATATATCAAGGTGGAAGGAAGAGTATATGTGAAAGCAAAGAGAACCCTCGCCACCTAAAAAATCTGACCTGGTTTATTTAGTTTGAACCATGACAGATTGCCATATTTTTTGTTCAAAAGTGGTCAAGCAGTGGCAATTTCATATAACTCAATCAATTAATTCTGCCTGGGTGATTGTGATGTATGAGTGTGGCAGTGAAGAAATAAACCTAGAAAGACATGGGATCAGGATCAAATATGGCATTTTAGGCCAGGATAAAGAGTTTGGAATTTATTCTAAGAGCAATTCAAGGCCAAAGATGTGTTTTAAATAGGAGAACATCATAATTGGATTGGCATGTTAAGAAGATTACTTGGGATTCCTGTAGAGAAATGGACATGAGAGAGCAAATGTGCAGGTGGAGGCAGGGAGATAATTAGAAGTAGTAGCATTAATCAAGGCAAGAGATTACTGCAAGTTTAACTGAGACAGTGACAAGGGGATGGGGAGAAGTAGGCAGATTGGAGAGATGCTTAGATGGTAGCAGTGACTTAATTGGAGATAGGGTATATACAGGGGTAAAAGAGAGGCAATATTAAAGAAGATACCAAGGGTTTTAGCTTGAACAATACATGCATTGGTACAACCCATATAATAGAAATACAAGTGGAGGAGCAGCTTCCAGGAGGGGTATGATAGTGAAAACACTTTATAAACTGTAAAGTGTTACTCAAATGCAAATTAGAGATATTTTCCTATATGTGGAATATGCATAACACATGAACAAACAATGCACAAAGGGATTAGAAAAACAAATAGCCTACCTTTAGACAGCAATGTCAGTGCAAGGCTACTACACAGCATATCATAATTGGTTTGTACTGCTATTTAGTAATGCCAAGACAATTCATTAACAGATTCAGAAATAGGCAGGTGTTTCCATTACAGCTTTTTCTATTAATAAACACACTCACCAACACACATTCACACAACCATTCCACCTAGGATAGAATTGAACTTGATGAAGCACCCAAGGAATGAATTTAAGTAAACTGCAGGTGAGAAGGCATTTTTCATTCACAAATGGAAACTAATCCAAAATGAAAAAGAAAAATTGTTCAGAAGATGGGTAATTAAATATATCCACATGCTTAATACTTCTCAGTGTATCAGTTAAATAAATATCAACCAACAGAACCTATACTCTTCCAATGTTTTGTGACTTAAATAAATTTAGTGATGTCATCATCTCAAGGTGCTAGAGAAAAATTAGATGATTATTTTTCATTAAGATTATTTGTTACTTGTGTACTATCTGATTCCACCTACTTGATTGCTTGAGACTGGAAACATATCTTGCTCATCTCTGAATTTCTCATAGGGCCTAGAATAATGCCTTGCACTTAATAGGCACTCAAGAATATTTGCTGAATTTTAGGAAAATCATTAGAAATGAAAGGCACTGAGTTATACAAAATGATTTATTTCAGCCCAATAGTGTTGGTAGTAATTATTCTAAAAGAGTGCTAATATTGGTAAGGTACTTTGTCTACTTTTCAGGAAAACTTCCCCCCACCCCCTTAAACTGACAAATGGTAATTTATCAGAGGGAAGTAGGGAGAGAAAGGAGTTGCTGTGAATAAATTCTGGGAAAATCAATTACTTTGAATTAACAGGCTTATTAGTTTTACAAATTCATAAAATATGCCTAACACAAAACCCTGAAATTATTTGCACAATTGCACTATTTTGAAAGTTTCTCTTTTGCATCTATTACCAATTCCATCTTTTAACCATAGCAAATCATGAAGACATATTTTTGGGGGAAATGTGTAGAGGAAACCATAGCCAGCTAGCTATACATCATCATCATCATTATTATTATTTTAAAATAAACTCATTTTTATAACAGTTTTAAGTGTACAGAAAAAAGTTGAACTGAAAGTACAGAGTCCCATGTATGCCCACATATTTTTAACTTTTATTTTAAAATTTTATTTATTGTTTGTTTTTTTATTTCTGGTGAGGAACCACTCCTCTCCCCTCTTGACTTTAAAGGACCATGAGATGAAAGTCTTTTATTTTCTGTGGCCAGTTGTCCTTTCAAATGATTTCAGGTCTGAAGAAACTGAGAAGTATTGTTCCAACCTCTACTTCATAGCTCAGCAGGTTTTCAAACTGGGAGTATCAACCTGAGGAAGATATGTTGCTGACCTGTTAGTGCTGGAGAGGCTTGGAAAGAAAATGGCAGCAGAAGGAAAACCAGGATGAACTAGAGTAGAAACTCATCTTAAGTGGCATGGATCCAGGGTCATATAAACTCACATTGGTTTGAATTTCATATTTTTCTTTAAAATGTGTTTTATATCCTAGTGACATCCTACATACTCCCTGATCTTTGAACAAATTACAAACTGCTTTTATGAAAGGTGTATAGTTAGATAATCAGCATTAAAATTCTTACATTTTTCAGAGAGAAATCCTGGGATGCTCACCTATATTTTTCACACCAGGAAGCCTGGAGGCCCTGACCCAAATAGGTCTGTTAAATGTGGATTGGCAACACATCTTAACTAGTCTGATTAAAAATCCACACAATCTCTGGATAGAAACTCATAAAACAAACACAATTGGAGAGAGGGAAACTATAACCAGTGCAAGTGAATCATTCCTGCATCTACTGAGAATGGCCCTGCTCCCACTGCTTAATTTTGGATATCGGTTTTTATGGCAATAGGGAAGGGAATAGCCAAAATGTTGCCATGTGAAGAGAAACTAAGCTTATAAAATTTTTTTGCAAACACCTCTGTGAGCTGAGAGTGACTGTTACTCTGCTGCCTACTCTCAAGGTGCTAACAGTCATTAAAGGGTCAGCACATTCTCCCCAAATTTTACAAGCAAGTAAATTTCATGAGACAGATGCATAACTCAATTAGTCTGGTGGCTTTAGGGAGGCTATGGCCCTTAGGAATGGGGTAGCATCCCAGTTCTAGGGACAGAACTGATACCTATATTATTCAAAATGTCTCTGCAGGGGAGCTTCCATGACGAAAATAGTCTGAAACAAGCCACTTTTGTCATAGCCATTTTATTTGACACCTGACAATATCTTTCACTTAGAGCAACCCAAAAAGAGAAAGATTTCAAGACTGAAAGTTGAGGCTAGTTTTCATCCTTACAGGAAGGTGGGAAGACATTGTAGCACAACAATCTCTATGCCATTGGGTACTGTTATTTGGAAGCAAGAGAAAGAATCCTTTTCCTAAATTTATTGTGAAGCCTTTATTAGGAGCCTCATACACTAAAGAAAGAAAAAGCCAGTTATACCAGGAAGAAAAGAAATAGGAAATATCCTCATTCATTTTTAATTTCTTATGTCGTGTTCCACCTGACATGCCATTACATGTGAACATTTATTGGTTGTAGCAACAAAGGAGTCAGCTGGTCTAAGGAAGTGCCTTTTGGTTATGTGACTGATCATTTGCTGCTGTTAGTCATCTGAAGAGGTTGAGCTAGAAACATTACATTTCCTTTGTCTAGAATGTTACATTATACATCCTGTCTGAGTTCAAAGAGGAACAGTAAGCTGGTAGAAGCGAAAGACCCATCCAAAGAATTCAACACTGTGAAATTTGTGAAATGTGTAGCACCATTCTAAGATCATAGCTATAGTAGAGGTTCCAGCTTACTTTTAGAACCACACATTTAAGATGAAAAATCATTCTTGGTAAAAGTGAGTACCACCAAGCAGCACATATATCTCTGGAATTGACGTATCTAGGCCAGAAACATTCACTAGAATTAACTTTTGCTTAAATAATACAAAACTGCCAATGCACATACACACATTGCCCTCACAGGAAGAAGAGACTTTGGTTGCTTGCTCAAACTCCTGCTGTGCAGGGACATTGTGTGGAAGATTAAGAACTCAAACCAAGAGTGCCAAAGATGACTCTGTTCAACCAATTTGTTCCAGATTTAGAGCTCTGAAAAGTGTCCAAAGGATAGCTCCAATCTGAGTCCTTCATCCCCTAATCCCATTTCCTTTCAATCAAAATGGGAAGGAAGGAGATTACTAACATGGTTAATTATAGATATCGTCAAACCTCTGCTTATACCAAAATTGAGTTCTAGCCAGGGAAACTCTCCTATATTTCCTTCTCTACTTCCTAGGTCCCTTCAAGCTGCATTCTGGAAATCGCTACCAGCAAAAAGTCATAATTGCACTATTGACTGAATTATTAATTGAAATGAAAATACTATTTTAATGGGCATAAAAAGTCATTTAGAAATGAAATAGAGCATTCTAGGCACTGCCTAGCTATATGCAGAGCAAAAGCTAAGCACTCTGACACCCTGATTATTATGCTCATTAGTCCAATCTACTTTACTCCAGATTCCTAGAGCAGAGTTCCCCTGTATGCATAAATGTCTCTCCTGGTTGTTTCCTTTTTATTGCATTTATGTGAAAAGCCCCAAGGATAATTCTTTATGATTAATCCCACACATTATATTACTGCAACACTATGTCTCATTAGTGCTATCATAAATATCTTGCTCCTTCTTTTGAACCTGGGTTGGGGAGAGGAAATTAGAACCGTGGCTCAATCCTCCAAATTTGGTCCTTTCAGAGACCAACCAGACCTGTAATATCTAACCCCTGTTACCACTGACTTCATTTCCTACTACTCCCCACCCTTGCCCACTCCACCCCAGCAAACTCCCCAGGATCATACCACTGTGGGGCAAATGCACTGGCTATTACTTCTATTTGGACCAGGCTTCCCCCAGATATTCACATGACTAAACTCCCCCATCTCTTGCAAGTTTTTGCTGAAATGTCAACTTCTCAAAGATGATTAATCTTACCACCCTTTTTAATAATTTCACCTGATCCTTTTGAACTCACAGTCCCTCAAATGGCTCTACATTTACTCTTATCTGTAGCACTTTTCACTTACTACCCTATTAGTTAATTTTATTAATATATTTTATTTCTGCCATATATATTGTATATGGTATACATATATATGTTGCATATGTGTGCATGCGTGTGTAACTTCATGAAGTTCCCAGAATGATTTTTATGGATTTTAGCATATAATAGGCTCACTCTGACATTTGTTAAATTAATTAATGAAATATTACCATCTTGTTGATTCTGCTACTTTCCTCCTTCATGAAATTTGTTGTAGCCCTTCTAAAGAAGAGGTTATTACTTGCTCTTTCCCTATCCTAGAACTTGTTTGTCTCTTTTGGCACCAAGTGTCTTATTTTGCTGACCCTGATTTTTCTCCTCTCCCATAGTGTTGCTAGCCTTGACTTCTTTATTTATTACTTATTAAGTCTTCAAATATCACTATCAGGAACTATAGCAAGAATGTTTTATCACTGACAGAAAACAAGATTAAGTCTTGAATGTGTAGAATTGAAAAAATCCAAGTACTATCATTTCTGATCTCATTAGCCATCAACCAGTCAATGGGAATCTCTTCCAACTTGGAATTCTAACATACAAGTCACCCAGCCCGGGAAATGTCAAAGATTAATGCTGTCTCTTGCAAACAAACCATGTAATTTAGAAATAACTACTCAACCACCATTGACCTACTAATTAATCCATGGATTTTTTTGTTGTTATGCCTGAAATAATTTTCCTTACTGAGTCACTTTAGAAATGCTCATTCTCTGCTCAGACTTACCAACTAAATGCTACTAGAATTTTGTAATAAAACAGGGAAATATATTGACTCCCTGCCAACTTGTTCTCTTTCTCTTCTTTTCTAGGTGTCAGCTGGTGCTAGTAGGCAGCAAGAATACAGAAAGGAGAAATGAGCTGCTAGTAAATGAGCAGTTTGTGTCACAGGTGAGAGTGAAAGATGATTCTTCATATGGGTCAAGAAACAAGTCTGCCCTGATATCCTTCAATTGAGGATATACCTGTCTTATGACTTCCCATCAGTAGTTTCAATCAGCCTGAAAATAACTGTTTGGGACCGATTTCCCAGAGTCACTTTTAATGAGAACATATGGCAGATTCTCATTTTCCTCGACCAAGTAACATGTGTTGTACAGGGTTTTATTTTCACGTGGTGATTCACACAGTTTCTCCTAGAAATGTTAGTAATGGAGTAAGTCTGCATGAATTTCACTCTTGGATTCAAAAGATGCTCAATTGTGTATACTACCTGAATAACAACTTAAGAGCTGGCTCCTGTTTCCTGCTCTGACATTTATCTACTGTACACCCTTGAAAGTATTAGCTCTATTCTCTGGGCCTCAGAATCCAATAAGAAAAGAACAGCCATTTACCTGCCTCACAGGCATGGTTGAGGACTTTATATTTTGTCATGTAAAGGGAGTAAGTCACAACAACAACAACCATGATTTCCCCTGAAATATAATGAAAAACAATATATTTATTTTTTACTAGAGAAGTTATGGTTTTATAGGAAAATCATGCATAAAATACAGGGTTCTCATATCCCACCCTATTAAGAATTTTCATTGGTGTGGTAAATTTGTTACAATTTATGAAAGCACATTTTTATAATTGTACCATGAACTAAAATCCACAGCTTAACTTAGGGTTCAATATTTGTACAGTTCCATAGATGAAAAAAAAATTATTCTAGTAGCATGTATAGAACCTAAATTTTCCACTTTTAACTACATTCAAGTATATAATTCAATGCTGTTATTTATATTCAAAAAGTTGCACTACCATCACCACCATTCATTACCAAAACATTTCCATTGTCCCAAATGAAAAACCACGTACATGTTAAGCCTTAACTACCTATTCACTAACCCCACTCCATTCCCTGGTAATCTATATTCTCATTCTGATTCTATGAGTTTGTTTATTCTAATTATTTCATATCAGTGAGATCATGCAATATTGGTCCTTTTGTGTCTGGCTTATCTCACTCAATACTATGTATTCAAGGTTCATCCACATTATCATATGTATCCAAAATTCATTCCTTTTTAGGGCTCAATAATATTCCATTTTATGTATATACCACATTTTGCTTATTCATTCATCGGTTGATGGACACCTGGGCTGCTCCCATTTTTTGGCAATTGTGAATAATTCCACTCCGGACATGGGTGTGCAAATATCTGTTTGAATCCCTGCTTTCAATTCTTTTGGGTCAAACCTAGAAGTAGGATTGCCAGGCATTATTCTACTTACTTATATACTTAACTTTCTGAGGAAATGCCAAAATGTCTTTCATGGTGGCTGCATCATTATACATTCCCACCAACAATGAACCAGTGTTCCTATTTCACCACGTCCTCTCCAACACTTGAAATTTTCCATTTCTTTAATATTGCCATTCTAGTGAGTGTGAAATGATATCTCATTGTGGTTTTGATTTGCATTTCCCTACTGGCTACTGATACTGAACATTTTTCATGTACTTTTTGGCCATTTGTATATCTTCTTTGGGGAAATTCCTATTCAAATCTTTTGCCCATTTTTAATTGGATTGTTTGTCTTTCTGTTGTTGAGTTGAAGGACATTGTAATATATTCTGGTTATTAAGCCTTTATTATATGTGTGGTTTCCAAATATTTTCTCCCATTGTGTAGGTTATCATTTTACTTTAAGGATAAAGTCCTTTGAGGTACAAAAGTTTTTAATTATGATGAGCTTCCACTTACCTCTTTTTGTTATTTTGTTGCGTGTGATTTGGGTGTAAAGTCTAAGAAACCATTGCCTAAATCAAGATCCTAAAGACGCATCCCTACACTTTCTTCTAGGAGTTTCATAGTTGTTCCTCTTTTATTTAGGTCTTTGATCAATTCTGAGTAAATTATTGCATATGGCATGTGGTGGGAGGTGTCTACCTTCATTATTCTGCAAATAGAGATGCAGTTTTCCCAGCACCATTTGTTGAAGAGACAATTCTTTTCCAACTGAGTGGTCTTTGCCCATTTGTCAAAAATCAATTGGCCATAAAAGTAAGGGTTTATTACTGAACTCTTAATTTGATTCTGTTGGTCTAAATGTCCTTGTGCCAATACCATGCTGTTTTGATTACAGTGGTTTTGTAATAAGTATTAATATTGGGAAGTGTGAGAGTCCTTCAGTTTTGATCTTCGTTTTCAAGATGGCTTTGGCTATTCTGGGGCTTTTAACGTTCCTTATAAATGTGATGAACTTTCCATTTCTGCAAAGGTTGCTGGAATTTTGATTGGGGTTACATTAAATCTGTAAATCACTTTGGGTAGAATTGATATGTTAACAATATTTAGTTGTCTAATCCATGAACACAGAAAGTTCTTCAAGTTATTTAGTTAGGTCTTCTTTGACTTCTGTTAGCAATGTTTTGTAGTTTTCTGTATACACGTCCTTTATATCTTTAGTTAGATTTATTCTTAAAATTTGATTGTTTCAGTTGCTATAGTAAATGGATTTTTTTTTCTTGATCTCTTCTTCTGATTTTTCATTACTAGCATATAGGAACACTATGGATTTTTGGGTATTGATCTTGTGACTCACCACTTTGCTGAATTTATTTATTAGCTCTAGGTACTTTGTTGTGAATTTTTCAGAATTTTCTGTATATAGGAACATGTCATATGCAAATAGGCAAAGTTTTATTTCTTCCTTTCCAATTTGGGTGCCTTCTATTTATTTTTCTTGCCTAACTGCTCTGGCTAGAACTTCCAGTACAGTGTTGAATAACATTGGTGACAGTAGGCATCCTTGTCTTGTTCCTGCTCTTAGAATAGAAGCTTTCAGTTTTTCAGCATTAAGTATGATGCTGGGTTTTCATATATGCCCTTTATCATGTTGAGGAAATTTCCCACTATTCCTAGTTTTCTAAGTGTTTTTATCAAGCAAGGGTGCTGGATTTTGTCAAATGCTTTTTCTGCATCAATTGTGATGATAATGTGTTTTTTCCCTGCATTCTGTTTATGTGGTGTTTTACATTCATTGACTTTCTTATGTCAAACCACCCTTGCATACTAGGGGTAAATCCCACTTCATCATGGGCTATAATTATTTTAATGTGCTGCTGGATTTGGTTTGCTAATATTTTGTTAATGATTTTTACATTTATGTTCATAAGAAATATTGGTCTATAATTTTCTTTTTTGTGGTATCTTTATCTTGTTTTCTATGAGGGTGATGTCAGCCTCACTGAATGAATTAGAGAGAGTTCCCTCTTTTTCAATTTTTTGGAAGAGTTTGAGCAGGATTGGTGTTAATTCTTCTTGGAATGTTTGGTAAAATTTCTCTATGAAGCCATCTGGTCCACTGAATTGGTTTATTGAGATTTTCTGTTGCTTTTCAGGTCAGTGTAGGCAGGTTTTTCCATTTCATCCAGGTGGTCTAATTTGTTGGGATACAGTTAATCATAGTATCCTCTTATAGTCCTTTTTTATTCCAGTAGGGTTGGTAGTAACATCCCCTTTTCATTTATGATTTTATTTATTTGTGACTTTTCTCTTTTCCTCTGTCAGTCTAGTTACAGGTTTTGTTGATCTTTTCAAAGAACCAATTTTTGGTTTTGTTGATTCTCTCTATTGATTTCTTTTTTTCCTTATTTCCATTATCTCTGCTCTAATATTTGCTCCTTCCTTAATTCTGCTCACTTTGGATTTAGTTTGCTCTTCTTTTCCTTATTCTTCCACTTTTCAGGTTATGCCTCTGATTTGAAATCTTTCTTCTTTTTTGCTGTAAGGATTTAGCACTATAAATTTCCATCTCAGCATTGCCTTTGCTACATCCATAAGTTTTGAAATGCTGTATTTTCATTTTCATTCACCTCAAGATATTTCCCAATTTTTTCTTGTGATTTCCTCTTTAACCCATTGGTTAAGACTACATTGTATAATTTCCACATATTTGTAAATTTTCCACTTCTCCCTCTGTTATTGATTTCTAGCTTCATTCCATTGTGGTCAGGGAACATAAATGGTATCATTTCAATATTTTTGAGTTTATTGAGACTTGTCTTGTGATGTAAGATGTGTCTGATACTGGAGAATGATACATGGGCACTTGAGAAGAATGTGTGTTCTGTTGTTGTTGGCTGAAGTGTTCTATATATGTCTGTTAAGTCTAGTTGGTTTAGAGAATCATTGAAATCTTGTATTTCTTTATTGCTCTCCTGTCTATATGTTCTATCCATTATTGATAGTGGTTATTAAAGTTTCCTGTTATGAATGTAAAATCCTCTATTTCTTCCTTCACATCTGTCAGTATTTGCTTCATATAATTTGAGGGTCTGATGTTAGGTGTATGTAGATTTATAATTGCTATGTCTTTTTGTTGAATTGACACATTTTTCCAGTATATTATGACTATCTTTGTCTTTTCTAACTGTTTTTGACTTAAATCTATATTATTTGTTTTCAGTATAGCTACACCAGCTATCGCTTGGTTACTACTTGCATGGTATACTTTTTCTCCATCCTTTCACTTTCAACTACTTATGCCTTTAAATTTAATGTTAGTCTCTAGAAACCAGCATATAGTTGGGTCATGCTTTTTATCCATTTTGACAGTCTCTGCTTTTTACTGGAGAGTTTAATTCATTTAATTAAAGTCGCTACTGATAATCTGGGCTTTCTTCTACCATCCTGCTATTTAGTCTTAAGTCTTACAACATTTTTGTCCCTCAATTCTTCCCTTAACACTGTGTTGGTTTGGAGCTGTATGTACGCCTCCCCTCAAAAAAAAACCCCAACATTTTCTTAAGCTTAATCCAACCTAATCAGAATGGGTCTTGGTCCTTTTACTGAAATCCTTTATAAATGGAATGAAATTCAGACAGATAGAGAGAAAGTCACAGAGTGTACAGCCAGAAGTTGAACATCAATGGAATCAAGAATAGAAGGAAAGGACAAGGGAGGCTGCCATATGCATTGCTATGTAACAGAGAAGCCAAGGACCATGGATTTCACCAGCCAGCCCCAGTATACCAGTCTTCAGGAAGAAAGCATTGCCTTGAGGATGCCTTGATTTGGACTTTCTTTTAGTCTCAAAATTGTGAGTTATTAAATTTCCATTGTGTAAGCTGACCCATTGCATGGATTTGCTTGAATAGCCAAGGAATCTAAAACTAATGCCTACTTCCATATTTATTTGATTTTTTAATATTGTTTCATATTGAGTACCTCCTCGTCTCTTTATGGATATATTTTCCTTGTGGTTACCATGTAGTTAAAATTTGGTATCCTAAATACATAACAATAATATTTGGTGTGATACCAAGTTTACGTCAATAGCATGCACATACACTATTCCTTTACCTCTCCATTCCCCTACCTTTCTTTGTACTTGTTAAAAATTATATCTTTGTACATTGTACATCCAAGCCATAGATTTATCATTACTTTTTATGCATTTCCATTTTAGCACTTGTAGGGAGTAAGAAGTAGAATTACATACCAAAAAATACAATACAATAATGCTGGCATTTATTTATAACTACCCAAATGGTTACCTTTACCACAGGTTTTTATTTATTTTTGCTGCTTTGAACAACTGTCTACTATCATTTTAGCCTCAGAACTCCCTTTAGCATTGTTTGTAGGGTGGGTCTAGTGGTGAGGAAATCCCTCAGCTTTTGTTTATCTGGGAATGTTTTTACCTCTCCCTCATTTTTTACAGAAAGTCTCACCAGATGTATAATTCTTGGCAGGCAGTTGTTTTCTTTCAGCATTTTAAGTATTTCAACCCACTGCTTTCTTCTCTCCATGGTTTCTGATGATAAATCAGTACTTAGTCTAATTGGGTCTCTGTTGTATATAATATGTTGCTTTTCTCTTGCAGATTTCGGTATACTTTACTTGCCCTTTGAATTTGACAATTTGGTCAGTATGTGACTGGTCACATTTTTCTTCAATTTTATCCTGTTTGATATTCTCTGGCCTTCTTAAATGTGCATATTAATGCCCTTTTCTACATTTGGGAAGTTTACTTTCATTATTTCTTTGAATATTCCTTCTGCCCCTTTTTCTCTTTCTTCTTCTTCTGTGACTCGCATATGTGTATATTGGTATGCCTAATGGTATCCCAGAGGTCTGTTAGGCCATTTTAGCTCTTTATAGTTGTTTTTCTTTCTATTCCTCAGCCTGCTGCATTTCAGTTTTCTTGTCTTCAAGTTTGCTAATTCTTTTTTCTACCAGCTCCAATCTGCTGGTGAAACACTCCTAGGAAATTTTCATTTCCATTATTGTGGGCTTCAACTCTAGTAGTTCTGTTTGGTTCCTTTATAAAATTTCTATCACTCTACTGTGATTCTTTTATTGCTCATTCATTGCTTTCTTGATATACTTTAGTTCTCTCTCTGCATATTTTTCATCTATCTGAGCATATTGTAGATTATTTTTTTAAAGTCTTTGTCCCATATGTCCATATCTGGTCTTCTTCATTGATGTTTTCTGATTTTTATCCTCTTTCTTTGGATGGGCCATAATTTCCTGGGTTTTTTTTTTTCTTATAATCTTTTGTTGCACAGTGTACATTTTAAAGTTTTAAAAAGTTAACTCTGGGATTTAATCCCTGAGATGCCTGTTTCTTGAGTTGGTAACAAGCTGATATGAGATTATCTTGAATGTCAGTAACTAACAAAACCAAGGAAACCCAAGCAAAAAACACCTTTCACCATTTTGCAAATTGGCTTTGCATTGGCTGGTGCTCTGTGTCAGAGCGCAGCCATGCTATCAGTAAGGCCATTCCAAGGCAAACACAGAATGCAAGGTCTTCCCTTTCTTTTTTGGGCCTGTGTCTCATCCTTGGCTTGTGGTTTGTGCTTGGTAGTGAACTTAGGAGTTCCCTATTTACAGGAGTTTGAGTGCCCCCTCTAAACGTCCCAGGAAACAGATTTTCTCCATCTCCCAGATCTTCCAGTGCAGGATTAAAGCAGGTAAGCCTTTGTTCCAGGTGTTCCACCTCAATTGTTTCTTGCACTATTTGGTTGTCTCAAATTGTTTTTGCCTGGAGGGCCAATTTTGGGAAGGAAGGCACATTGGAGAGGAGTTTTCAAAGTCAGTCTTTCCCAGCCAGATCAAGGCCAGGGACCCACAAAGGGAGCTCCAGCCAGCTCCAAACTGCCCTGGGAAGGGGATCAGGGAAGGGCCAGGAAAGTCTCCAGGAGCTTCTTCAATGGCTCCCTTAAGCTGCACTTTCTTGACTCAGCCCCCATGCAGTCATAATTGAAGCCCTTCAACTGTCCTCTGCCACTCTGAGGAAGCATACCATCTTTAAGACTCCTCTGTGCCTTTGTCCATGCCAGGTGGAGCAATACCCCCTGCCCCCAGCCACGACCCCAGTGATTCAAAGCAGTGATCAGAAGTAGTGATTGGTGATCAGCTCACTCCTCCCCAACCCCCATATTTGGTAATATGGATTCGTATATCTTTCTCTGGTACCAGCAGGCTATGCCAGGTACTAGACCCCACTGCTACCTATAGTGAGAGTGGGGATGGGTACTGGTAACTTTCATGGGGAGAGAGCAATTTACTGATATTCACTGTAATTTACCAGCCTCTTCCTCCTGCTCTTCTCAGGATGTTGTACAGTGTTCTACTGTACTCCAGGGTTCCAAAATAGTGGATTCAGACAGTTCTAGTCTGTTTAATAGTGGTTTTGGTGGAGGGACTGATTCTGGAGCTTCCTACTCTTTCATCTTCCCACTCTTTCATCTTCCCACAATTTCCCCTCCTTAATGTATTTTTATTCAAATATTTGAGAAAAAAAAGGAACTGAGAATTTAAAGGATATAGTTCCCCTAGGCCTCCAGTTACTGCAATGGAAATGAGCGCATTTAACTCTGTTATGCTGCGTTTCTGTATCATTACCAAAGTAAACCAGAGAACACTGTACTTTACTGTGTGATACACCTTCATAGGAATTGCTTTCCTATCCATTTAGATTTTCTACCAACTTACTGACACCATTTGAAAGTGTAGCCAGGACTAACAGCAGAGCATGGAACACTGCTATTCAGGAAATGTCTGCCCATTTGAAGTTCAACTGGAGCTCTCTCAATGAGAAGAGAAGAGTCTTCATTAAGACCAAGTAGGGAAAGAACCAATATCACATGATTGACAGCTAGTGTGACTAAATTTCTAATAACATATAAAGCATCCTATGAGTACTTTCCTCTTCAAGATAGTCAGTTTATGAGATTATAATTCTCCTAAGGTGTATAAGCTGCCTCTTTGGTCAGTTCATAACGTCATTGACTTTGACACTGATCATTTCCTGTTAACTTTATTCCCCCAAATAAAATTTTACCGTAATTTTAAAAATAAATGTGTTTAGAGGAGATTCCAAAAAGAAAATTCTGGAAATGATTTGACTATGGCAGTAAAGTTGGAATAAGAGCTTATCCTCCTAAAGTAAGCTTGCATTCTCTTATATGTTTCCCCCTTGAGGGAATAAAGTGTGAGAGTAAAGAACACTGGATTTGGAGCCAGGCATTTAGTTTAAACCCTTGCTTAGAGATTTACTGCCTGTGCTGACATGAGCAAGTTACTGAAACTCTCCGGGCCTCAGTTTCCTTATCTTTTAAGTAGATATATGTATAGAATTAAATTTATAAAGTGATTGGAAGTGAAAAGGATTTAATCTATGGAAGCATTCGAATTGAGTCTGGCATGAAATAAGGCATAGGAGTGTTATCTAGTTTCTTATTACTACCATTGTTATTATTTTAAAAACATAGAAAATGACTTACAAAGTTTCTACTCACAAAAGAGAATGAAGGGATTGGATCTATAACAAGAAACTATTTTTTGAGGTTCCAACAAAAAAGATGTATTCTTCACCATAGTAAATTTGCTAGGGTATATACAGCCAAGAACTTAGGAAAATCATAGGATGGAGACTAGGATGATAACAATCTGCAAGGGATTTAGTGGTTGAAAAAGTTGATTCTTGAAGAAGGAGCTCTGACACTAAACAATGGTTTAGATATGTTTGATATTTATTCTCCATAGAAGCTTAAGACAAGTGATAGGGCTCTGAACCTAGAGTAGGGCTTTAAAACTGTCAGGATATAGTGTTTTCGTATCAAAATGAGAATCTTTCAATAATTCAAGATGAATAAATTATTACTTATCCTACCTTCCAATTATTAATGATTTGTGAGCATGGAAGAAAGCCACTATGTAGAAGCACCCCACTTCATATTCTAGAGAATAAGCATGGGGCAATCAAATACATTATCAAGACCACTATTGACAGATTCCACTTAAATAAAAATGGGGAGAGTAAAAATGGTATGGTTATTATTTATTTTCAAACTATATATTCACTCATCATTATATATGTTCTCCATAATTGAAACAAATGAAAGAAATGTATTAATTTAGAAGGCATACAGAACATAACATTTATTTTTTAAAAACTTACATGAATGTATAACTGTACAATCCTTATATTTCTCATTTTGCCATGGACTAATGAAAACTTTACCACAAATTCTATTTGGGAAAAATTCATATACTTATCTTCTATGCTTGAAGGAGTAGAGTTAGATTAGCTTTGTCTAGGTTCTTTGGCTTCCTTATTTATACAAGGACCTGGTTATCTTCTTTTAAATATTTTTCTTTATTAGTAAAGTTGTGGGTTTACAGAACAATCATGCATAAAATACAATATTCCCATATACCACCCCACCACAAACACCTTGCATTGGTGTGGAGCATTTGCTACGAATGATGATAGCACATTTTTATAATTGTACTATTAATTAAAGTCCATGGTTTAACTTAGGATTCACTGTTAATTCGTAGCATTTGCTACGAATGATGATAGCACATTTTTATAATTGTACTATTAATTAAAGTTCATGGTTTAACTTAGGATTTCAGTCCTGTTAATTGCATTTACAATGCTTTGATACCAACACTACCATTCATTACCAAAACATTTCCATCATTACAAATAGGAACGCTGTACATTTTAAGCCTTAACTTCCCACTCCCTATCCCCATCCCACATCCTGTTAATTTATGTTCTAGATTCTGACTCTATGAGTTTGGTTATTCTAACTATTTCAAATCAGTGAGATCATACTATATTTGTCCTTTTGTGTCTCGCTTATTTCACTCAAAATGATTTCTTCAAGGTTCACCCATATTGTTGCATGTGTAGGACTTCATTCCTTATTATAGCTAAGTAATTTTCCACTGTATGTGTATACCACATTTTATTTATCCAGTCACTGGCTGATGGACACTTGGTTGCTTCCATCTTTTGACAACTGTGAATAATACTGCTATGAACACCATTGTGCAAATATCTGTTCAAGTCCCTGCTTTTCCATTCTTTTGGGTATACACCTAGTAGTGGCATTGCTGGGTCATATGGTAGTTTTATACTTAGCTTTCTGAGAAACCAACAAACTGTCTTCCTATACTTAGCTCTCTAAGGAACCATCAAACTGTATTCCACGTGGCGGAATCATTTTACATTCACACCAGCAAAGAATAAGTGTTCTTATTTCTCCACATACTCTCCAACACTAGTTATTTTCTGTTAAGTTCATAGCAGCCATTCCAAAGGGTGTGAAATGGCATGATTTGATTTGCATTTCCCTGATGTATAATGATGTGCTTTCATGTGCTTTCTGGCCATTTGTATATCTACTTTGCAGAGAAGTCTGTTCAAGCCATTAACCCATTTTTAAATTGTGATGTTCGTGTTTTAGTTGTTAAGTTGAAGGATTTCTTCAAATATTCTAGATATTAAACTTTTATTAGTTTACAAACATAATCTTTCTCTTTTGGGGATTTATAAAATAATCTCAAACTCCACATGTGTTTTCCGAATATTTTCTGCCACTGTGTAGGTTGTTGTTTTACTTTCACTATAATGTCCTTTGAGGTGCAAAAGTTGTTAATTTGGATGAGGTCCCATTTATCCATTTTTTTATTTTATTTTATTTTTTCTTGTGCTTTGAGGGTAAAGTCCAATAAACCATCGCCTAACACAAGGTCCTGGAGATGCTTCCCTTCATTTTCCTCTAGGAATTTGAGAGTCCTGGTTTTTCTATTTAAGTCTTTGATCCATATTGAGTTGATTTTTGTACATGCTGTAAGGTAGGAATCCTCCTCCCTGTTGTTTTTTTTTTCTTTTTCAAATGGAAAACCACTTTTCCCAGCATCATTTGTTGAATGTTGAAGAGACTATTCTTTCTCAATTGAGTGATCTTTGTCACCTTGTAAAAATTGGTTGGCCATAAATGTGAGGGTTGATTTCTGAACTCTCAGTTCTATTCCATTGGTCTGTATGTCTTTCCTATTGCCAATACTATACTATTTTGATTACTGTGGCTTTATAATAAGTTTTAAGATTGGGAATTGTGAGTCCTCCAACTACATTCTTCCTTTTCAAGATGGCTATAGCTATTCAGTGCCCTATACTTCCATATAAATTTTATGATTGGCTTTTCCATTTCTACAAAAAGGTTGCTGGAATTTTGATTGGGATTGTACTGAATTTATAAATAGCTTTTGATAGTATTGACATCTTAAAGATATTTAGTCTTCCAATCCATGAACACCAAATGTCCTTCCATTTATTTAGGCCTTTGATTTCTTTTAGCAGTGTTTTGCAGTTTCTGTGTATAAGTTCTTTATACCTTGTTTAGATTTATTCCTAGATATTTTATTATTTTAGTTGCTTTTGTGAATGGAATTTTTACCATTGATTTCTACTTTTGATTGTTCATTGCTTATGTATCAAAACGCTTCTGAGTTTTGGGTGCTGATTTTCTACCCTGCCACTTTGCTGAAATGAACTTATTAGCTCTAAGAGCTTAGCTGTGGATTTTTCAGGATTGTCTGTGTATAGGATCATATTATCTGCAAATAGGAAATGTTTTACTTCTTCTTTTCCAATTTGGATGCCTGTTATTTCTTTTCCTTATGTAATTGCCCTGGCAAGAACTTCCAGCACAATGTTGAATAGCAGTGGTGACAGTGGGCATTCTTGTCTTGTTCCTGGTCTTAGAGGAGAAGCTTTCAGTCTTTCTCCATTAAGTAGGATATTAGCTGTGGGCTCCTCATATATGCCCTTTATCATGTTGAGAAAGTTTCCTTTTATTCCTAGTGTTTAAGTGTTTTTATCAAGAAAGAATGCTGTATTTTGTTAAATGACTTTTCTGCATCAATTGAGATAATCATATGGTTTTTTTTCCTTCCACTTTGTTACTGTGGTATATTACATTAATTTATTTTTTTAATGTTGGTCCAACCTTGCATATTAGGGATAAATCCCATTTGATCATGTTGTATAATTCTTTTAATGTGCTGTTGGATTCAGTTTGCTAGTATTTTATTGAGGATTTTTACAACAGTATTCATAAGAGGTAATGGGCTGTAATTTTCTTTTCTTATAGTATCTTTATCCAGCTTTGGTTTGAGGGTGATTTTGGCTTTGGAGAATGACTTAGGAGTGTTCCCTCATCTTCAATTTTTTGGAAGAGTTTGAGCAGAATTGGAGTTAAGTCTCCTTGGAATGTTTGGTAAAATTCCCCTGTGAACCCATCTATGCTTCCCTTTGTTCAGAGGTTTTTGATTACTGATTCAAACTCTTTACTAGTATTTGGTATGTTGATACCTTTTATTTCTTCTTTAGTCAATGTAGTTAATTTGTGTGTTTCTAAGAATGTGTCTATTTCATCTAGATTATCTAATTTATTGGCATGCAGTTGTTCATAGTGTCCTCTTATAATTATTTTTATTTCAGCGGGGTTGGTAGTAATGTCCTGCTTTTCATTTCTGATTTTCATCATTTGTATCCTTTCTCCTTTTCTCTTTTTTAGTCTAGGTGAAGATTTGTCAATTTCATTGATCTTTTCAAAGTACCAACTTCTGCTTTTGTTGATTCCCTTTATTGCTTTTTTTTTTTTTTTTCCTATTTCATTTATCTCTGCTCCAATCTTTATTTTCTTCCTGCCTCTCACTTTGGGTTTAGTTTGCTCATTTTTTTCTGGTTCATCCAGTTTTTAGCTTAGGTTTCCAAATTGAAGTCAGTCTTCTCTTTTAATGTTAGCATTGTGCTATGAATTTCCCTCTCAGCATTGCCATTGCTGCATCCTGTAAATTTTGGTATTTTGTACTTTAATTTCCATTTGCCTCAAGATATTTCCTAATTTTGCTTCTGATTTCCTCTTTAACCCATATTTAAGATTATATTGTTTAATTCCACAAACTTTGAATTTTCCATTTCTCCCTCTGTTATTAATTTCTAGCCTCATTCTTTTGTGGCCAGAGAATATACATTGTGTGATTTCAATATTTTTGTATTTATTGAGAATTGTTTTAACCAATCATATCCTGGGGAATGATCCATGTGCACTTGAGAAGAATGCCTATCCTATTTTTGTTGGGTGCAGTATTGTATATATGTCTGGTAGGTCTAATTGGTTTAGGGAATCATTCAAGTCCTATCCTTCCTTATTGGTTTTCTGACTAGATATTCTATCCATTATGGAAAGCAGTACGTTAAAATTTCCTACTATTAATGTAGAACCATCAATTTCTCCCTTCAAATTTGTCAGTATTTGCTTCATATATTTTGGTGCCCTGCTCTTAGTTGCATATATATTTAGAATTGTCATATCTTTCTGTTGAGTTATCCCCTTTATCATTATATAATGAACATCTATTCACTCAACTGTTTTATCTTAAAGTCTATTTTATCCGATATTAGTATAGCCACCACAGCTCTCTCTTTGGTTACTACTTGCATGATATATATCTTTTCCATCCTTTTATCCTCAACCCACTGGTATCTGATGTTAAGATGTTTCTCTTGCAGATAGCATACAATTGTGTCATGTTTTTTTTATCCATTTTGCCAATCTCTGCCTTTTTCACTGGATAGTTTAATCCATTTACATTTAAAGTGACTACTGATAATATGGGACTTTCTCCTGCCATTTTGCTATTTAGCCTTTGTAAGTCTTATACCATTTTTGTCCCTCACTTCTGTTAATGCCTACTTTATATTTATTTGCTTTTTTGTGCTGTACCATATTGAATGCTGTAACCGTTGGCCAATTTGATGTACTTATGAATTCCAAAAATATAATTGGATCATGCTTGTAAACTGATCTGTTAATCTGGGCATGATTAGGTTATGATTAGGGTGTTGAGCCCCACCCCTTGGTGGATGGGGAATTGAATATAAAAGGCAAGGCAGAGGACAGAGCAAGCAGTCTTTTGAGAAGACGTTTTGATGTTGGAAAGACGGCCCCAGGAGAAGAGAAGCAAGCCATTCACCTGATCGTCTACAGCTGATCTTGTGGAGGAAACAGGAGCTAAGCCTGGAGAGAAACACAGCCCCGGGAAGAGAGGAACCCCAGAAGCCTGAACACTGGCAAACGCCGGGAGCTGTCTTGCTCTAAGACGTGGCAATGAATTTTGGCGAGAAGAAACATAATGCTTTATGGCCTGGTATCTGTGGACTTCTACCCCAAATAAATACCCTTTGTAAAGACCAAGCCATTTTTTGGTATTTCACATTAGCACCCCTTTGGCTGACTAATACAAATGCCTTCTCATTTCCATCTGGATATATTTTCCATCTATTTTCCTTGTGGTTGCCACACAGTTAAAATTTAACATCTTAAACATATATCAATCATATTTGGTGTGATAACAGTTTAACTTCAATAGCATACACATATAATTTTCCAATATCCTTTTGTTCCCCCACTATTTTTTTCACTTGCTGCCATTTATATCTTTGTACATTGTATATACAAAAACATAGATTTATCATTACTTTTTATGCATTTTCATTATTACGTCTGTAGGAAATAAGAAGTGGAGTTACATACCAAACAATACAATACAATAATACTGGCATTTACAATTATCCAATTGATTACCTCTAACACAGGTCTTTATTTCTTTATGCTGCTTTGAATTACTGTCTAAAATCCTTTCCTTTCAGCCCAAAGAACTCCCTTTAGCATTTTTGCATGTAAGTCTAGTCGTGAGGAAATCCCTTAGTTTTTCTTTATCTGGGAATGTCTTTATCTCTCCCTCATTTTTTAAAATAAAGTCTCACCAGATGTATAATTCTTGGCTGGTAGTTGTTTTCTTTCAGCACTTTAAGTATTTCAACCCACTGCCTTCTTCCTCCATGGTTTCTGATGATAAATTTGCACTTAGTCTAATTGATATTCCCTTGCATATAACATGTTGCTTTTCTCTTGTCCTTTGCATTCAACAATTTGATCAGTTTGTGATTGGACATACTTTTCTTTAGGTTTATCCTGTTTGGTGTTCTCTGAGCTTCTTGGATGTGCATGCTTATATCTTTTGCCAAACTTGGGAAGTTCTCTGTCATTATTTTTTGAATATTCTTTCTGCCCTTTTCTCTCTTTCTTTTCCTTCTGAATCTCCTATAATGTGTATATTGGTGTGTTTGATGGTGTCCCAGAAGTGGCTGAAGTTATTTTTACTTTTAACATTTCTTTTTTCTTTCTTTCTTTTCCTACATCTGAATCACTTTACGTGTCTTATCTTCAATTCACTGATTCTTTCTTCTGCCAGGTCCAATCTGTTCAGGAAACCCTCCTGGACATTTTTCATTTCAGTTATTGTGGCCTTCAACTCCAATAATTCTGCTTGTTTCCTGCTTAAAATTTATCTCTCTTTATTTAGACTTTCATATTGCTCATTCATTGTTTTCCTGATATCCCTTAGTTCTTTCTTGTATTTTCCTTCATCCTGTGGAGTATTTTTAAGATCATTTTTTAAAGCCTTTTTTTTTGCTAAGGCCACATTCTTATCTTTTTCATTAGTGTATTCTGTATTTTTGTCCTCTTCCTTTGAATGGGACATCATTTTCTGCTTCTTTGTTTATCTTGTACTCTGTTGCAGATTGTACATTTTAATATTTTTAAATGTTAACTCTTGGATTTATTCCCTGAGATATCTGTGTCTTGGTTTTGTGACTAGCTGGTGATAAACAAAGATTTTCTTGAGCTTCAGCCCTCCTATCAGGAAGCTCTGCCCAAGACAGGTTTTCCCTGTCTTTCTGGTCCTCTGCCTGGTCCTGGACTTTTGCTTGTTAGCTGTTTTGGATTTCCCTGTTTTCAGAAGTTTGGTTGCTCCCTCCCGTTTCTCAGGAGACAGACATCCTGGGTGTTTGAAGCCAGCAGGTCTTTGTCCCAGACTGTCCACTTCTATGATTTTGCACATTCCTTTCATTGTCTGAAGCTGCTTTTGCCTGGAGGGCAAATTCTGGGAGAAGGGGTGATTTGGTTTGCTAAAGGGCTACCGAAATGTGTTGGCTTTTATAATGGGGATTTATTTGAGGTAAAAGCTTACAGTTCCAAGGCCATGAAAAGTCCAACTCAGTCAGCTGCCACATGTTGAAGCAAGGTGACCGCCGATCTCTGCTAAGGTTTGAGCTCAGCTGAGGGCAACAAGGCAGAGAGGGCTTGTCTCTTTCCAGGCCTCTTGTATCAGTCTCAGCTGTTTTGCTTTCTTCCTGAATTCAGCTATAAACTATTAGGCATATAGCAGGGCTCATCTTTTCTTGTGCTGCTCCATGGGCCCAGCCCCTTGGGGGCTTTGTGCTTAAGGAACCCTCTAGTCATCTCTCACCTGGCATAGTGCCAGTCCCTTAGGGCTTCTCTCTTTTCGGCTCAGCTATGGGTGAATCCTCTCTCACATGGCAGCAAACATGGCAGCTCCCTTTTCCTGTGTGTGCATCTCTCTGAGTCTCCCTTTATATTAGACCCAGCAAGACGGCGGAGACTCAAGCTAGCTTAAGCCATACTTATATAGCCCAATCAAAAGCCCTAAATGAATCTTACCAAGGAATCTAATCAAATGCCCTTTAACTAAATTTAATGCAATCAAAAGACATTACACCCATAGAAATAGATTAGTTCAAAACATAATCTTTTGCTTCTTAGGATTCACAAAATAATTTCAAACTGCCACAAGGGACAACCGGGACAGGACTTTCCAAATCAGTTTTTCCTAGCCAAATTAGGGTCAGGGACTCATGCAGGGGCGCAGACTGGCTCCAAAGTTCCCTAGGGAGAGGATCAACAAGGGCACCAAAGCTTCTCTCACAGCTCCCCAAGGCTGAACTTTCCTGGCCTGCCCAGCAAATGCAGCCCTTCACCTAACTGTCCCCTGCAACCCTGAAGAAGTGCTGTGTCTTTAAATCTTCACTGCCTCTGCCCATGTCTGGGGAGGATTGAAACAATGGCTGCTGCCTCCTTTGTCCTGGGCAAGGTTGAAACAGTAACTATTACTGTCTGTGTTTGGGGCAGGTTGAAATAATAGCTGACCTCAGAGCTGGTCCCCCAGCAATTTGATTCCATTAATCAAAAGCTGTGATCAGTGATTGGCTGTGCCCACCTCTGCTGTCGAGGAGGAGGATTTTTATATTCCTTTCTGTCCCCAGTGAGCCAGTCAGGGACTGAATCCTGCAGTGACCTGCCACAAGAGTGGAAGATAGGCACTGGTGGCTTCCTCACAGAGAGAGTAATTTACTGTCCTTTACAGTAATTTATCAGCCTTTCCTCCTACTCTTCCCTGGATGCTAACAATGTTCTTCTGGCCTTCAGAGTTTCAAAATAGTTGTTTCAGAAACTTCCTGCCTGTTTGATAGTTATTTTTGGGGAAGAACTGTGTTCTGGAGCTCCTTACACGATCATATTCCCTGGAAGTCTATCTGAATACTGTACCTGGTTATCTTCTAACCACATCCAGTGGCTTTCTCTCATCTTCCTTATTTGCTCTGCCACAGGTTTTGACCAGCATCTTCCTTGGCTTTATGTATTACTACACTAACTGTCTTCTTAGTTCATGAATTATTCTTTCACTGTTCCCTTCAGTAACTCAATTCTTCTTCTTGACCTTAATTGTGAACTTTCACTGGGGTTTAATCACTGTACCCCTTTACTGATTTCTGTGAAAGGAGTTAAACATGTTCTCTGCTCATATTTTATTCTTAAGCAAATGACCTCCATATCATTCTCTCCAGCACTGGCTTCTAAAAAGGCTCCCAAAGCCTACTGGACACATCCTTCTTGGTAATTTAACATTACTTCTGTTTCACTATAGGTAAAACCACATCAACGTGCTTCCCAGGATAATACCATTTTATCCAATGTGGAAATTTTTCCTAGTCCACTAGTTTGCAATTTAAGGAAATCTCTGAATCCAAGTCCACCTCACCCCAATATCCAAATTGTTCATTGTTTTTTACTTTATACTTCCTTTCAATAGTCTGTCTTCATCAGTGACATGATCTAATTATCTTTACTGTTGTGTTACTATTATAGGCGCTTTTTCTCTGTATTACCTAAATATTACCTATAATAAATAGCAAAGACATATCTTAAATATTCAATTTAATTATCACTCTCCTAAACAAGAATCTGTAGCTTTTAATTTTTGTCTTTTAGATCAAGTGCTAACTCATCATTCTGGAATTTTAACTCCCCATGAGGGTCTTGCAGTCATATTTCCCAAATCTTCCAGAAAGCCCTATTTCTTCCAGTCAGTGGGCTCACATGTCAAGCTGATTCCTACCCATGAGCTTTTGCTTAGACATGTCTCCCACCTAGAATGTCCATATCCTTACTCTCCAACCAACAATCCTTTATTTTTTTTTAAAGCACAGCTGAAGATACATAGCTGTCATGGATTTGCCTTATCTCTACCAATTCAGACTGACTTATTTTTTTCAAGAAGTTCAGTCAACTCTGTTATTAGTACCTCAGGGTTTACTATTTTTAAGTTTGCTAATAGTTTTCTGGATAGTATCCTTAGTTTTAAGGCAATTTTCTATTCAAGAGTGGAGCAAAGATTTTTTATTGTTTTCTATAATCTATGGCTCCTAACTTTGAGCTGGGTTTCTAAATGATAAACTTCGAGTCTACTCATTACTAGATTGCTAGAGATAAAACTATTTTTTATCAAAAATCTAGAATTTTTAGTGATCTCTTCTGTTTAAATCCTATAGAGGGATGAGGGCTAGCTGAGCAGAAAAATGCTAAGTGGATATATGGCTAATGGGTCCTAGCTTTGATTCAATCGTTAATGGTTTTTATTTGTTTTTTTTGTGTGTGTGTGTGCTATGGAAGGCCCATTTGATATGGGCTCAAATACTATTAAGCTGTGAACTAACTGCGTGCAGGGATTTTGCCTCCCCCACCCCCACCTCTTGTATCTATAGTTTTAGCACAGAGCCTATTCAAGTTGGACTCAACAAATTTATCTCTGTGACAGTTTGAAGATATTTTATGAATCCCCAAAAGATTCTGTTTTTAAGTTAACCTATTCCTGTGAGTGTGCTCTTTGATTGCATTAGATTCACTTTAGATCACTTGATTAAATTGCTTTTGATTGGACTGTATCAGTGAGGTATGACTCAGGTTGAATATCCACCCTCTTACTGGAGCTTGATATAAACGGAGACACATTGAAAGGAAGCTGCCATATTTGATCCTGCAATTTGAGAGAAAAGACTCCAGGTTCGCCCACAGCTAAGATCAAAGAGAGAAGCCCCGAGTGGCTTAAAGAGCTGAGACCTGGGGAGGGATGAGCCATATGCCTAATATATCACAACTGAACAGTAAGAGGCAAGCCCAATGCCTGGTTGCCCACAGTTGAGCTCCAAGAGGTAATAGATTCTGGAGGGGAAAGCAGACACCTTGGCAGAGATGGGCAGCCATCTTTGCCTTGTGGCAGAACCCCAGAATCAACAGTAGCTGACAATGGTGAGAAAGCATCTCTGATGATGACTTGATTTGGACATTTCACGGCCTCAAGACTGTAAGCTTTTACCCCTAATAAATTTTCCATTATAGAAGCCAACGCATTTCTGGTACTTTGCATTAGCAGCCCCATGGCAAACTAAGACAATCTGCCTTAAATTAATTCATGTCTTCATATTTAGGCAAATTGCACCTCAAGTTCTAAAGAAAATTGCTCATATGATCTAATGTGCATTGCCAGTATACTTGGAAGAATGATGGAGATCAGGAAAGGTAGTTAAAAGAACACTAGAGGCAGGAAAGTATCACAGCTGTCAAGAGAGTAAAGAGGGGAACATCCTAAAATTCAAGCCAGGAAGGCAATTTCTGAAAAATTCTAGGAGAAAATATTAAATAGATAATTTTAGACATTTATTTATTAATTAATTCAACAAAAATTAATTAAAGTTTATCAGTGTTGCTAAATAATAGTGAGTAAGAGCTCTTTTAGATTCCTAGCTGCTCCAGAAAACACCATGAAATGGGTTAGCTTAAACAATGGGAATTTCTTCACTCACAGTTTGAGGCTGAGAAAAAGTCAAAATGAAGTCATCATCAAGGTGATGCTTTCCTCCCAAAGACTGGCATTCTAGGCTTGGCTCCTGGTGATCCTTGGCTCCTCTGTCACATGACAAGGTACATGGTGCCATCTCTTGGTCTTTCCCTTCTCTTTTGGGTATCACTGATGTTCAGCTTCAGGCTACTCTATCTGTGGCTTTTTGTCTCTCATGTCTGAATTAATTCTGCTTATAAAGGAGTCCAGTAATAGGATTAAGACCCATCCTGATTGGGCTGGGCCACACACATCTTAACTGAAGTAAGTAACCTTATCAAAAGGTCCTACTTACAATGCATTCACACAGGAGAGGATTAAATTTAAGACCATGTTTTTCTGGGGGTACATACAGCTTCTAACCACCATACTAAACCCTCTGGACCCAGAAAAGACATGTTCTTTCTACATGGAAAATAGATTCATTTTATCACAATATTCCAAAAGCCTTAAGTCATCTCAGAAAAAAGGCTTAGTACAAAGTCTCATCAAACTTGATTATGGGTGTGGTTTGTCCTGGGGTAAAATTCTATTCTTTCTGTGGACCTGGGAAACCTAGAGAACAAGTTATCTGCTTCTGATATACATTGGAGGCAGACATTGGATAAGCATTTCCATTCCTATAGGGAGAAATTGCAAAGAAAACAGAAGTCAAGGATACCCAAACAATTCCAAAACCCAGTAGGGCAAACTCCCTTAGATTTTTTCAAGGTGTGATAGTCATCTATGGAACAATGTTTTGTTTCCTCTGGGCCTGATGAAGCAGCAGACTCATCCCTTCCAAGTACCTACAGAGTAGCCATGTTCTCCTTGAACATTTGAGTGAAGACTCCACCCTCTCCAAGTACTGGGATGATGGCCAGGCTGTCCATGAATACTGGGTCACAGGCTCCACCCTCTCTGAGCAGTGGGATGGCAGCACTCTTTCTGAACAACAGGGCAGAAAACCTGCCCTTTACAAGCCCTGGGGTGGACTCACCCCTT
The DNA here is from genome assembly GCA_029593785.1 of Cabassous unicinctus. Taxonomy (NCBI): domain Eukaryota; kingdom Metazoa; phylum Chordata; class Mammalia; order Cingulata; family Chlamyphoridae; genus Cabassous; species Cabassous unicinctus. The sequence continues at coordinate 30,084 of JAQZBX010021176.1, forward strand.
CCCTATACATGGGTGGGCCTACTTTCTTGGCCCAGAAAGATGTCCTCAGTCCAGACCTCAGCTTCCATGGTTGTGCCCTAGAAATGATTTTCCTTCAGTTTGTCCTTTATCTGTCCATTTTAGTCCAGTTCTGTTCATACAAATTATGCAAAAATCTTGTCAGCCTTTCATGTAATTCACAGGGCTCCAAATCATCAGACAGTAGGACTTTACACAGATCCTTCCTGGATAACTTCAGCTCCAATCTTGACTTGCACTGAAATGGCTGACTGGATCCCTGTTCAATTAAACCCTCACATGGAGCACTATTCTCTGAGGACTCACTTTCCAGAAACTCAGAATTTTCCAAACCATCATTGTCTGGTTTCTTTATATCCAAAAGGATTTCAGTTCTCAGCTTATTCCTTTCCTCTCACATTTCACTATAAGCTGCAAGGAGAAACCAGGTTGCACTTCTTACATGTAGCTTGGAAATTTCCTCAGCATATATCCAAGTTCATCACTTTCAAGTTCTGCCTTCCATCCAACATCAGAGCTCATTTTTGCCAAGTTCTCTACCACTTTTAAACAAGGATCCCCTTTCTTCCAGTTTCCAATAGCATATTCATCATTTACATCTAAGGCCTCATTGGAAGTACCTTTAGCCCTCATATTTCTACCAACAGTCTAAAAGCAATCCAGGCCTTTGCTATCAACCAACTCACAATTCTTCTAGCCTTTACTCATTACCTAATTCCAAAGCCATTTCCACATTTTTTTGGTATTTGCAATAGCAGCACCTCCCTCTTCTGGTATCAAAATTTGTTTTAATTTCCTAGGCTGCTCCAGCAAATACCATGTAGTAGGTTGGCTTATACAATGAGAATTTATTTGCTCATGGTTTGAGGTGGGGAAAATGTCCAAATCAAGGCATCATCAAAGTGCTGCTTTCTTTCTGAAGACTGGCACTCTGGGATTGACTGCTGGCAATACTTGTTCCTCTGTCACATGGAATGGCATATCTTGGTATCTCCTGGTCTCTCCCTTCTCTTCTAGGTTCTGCTTATGTTCAACTTCAGGCTGCTCCATCTGGGCCTTTTTCCCTCTCATATCTGAATTAATTATGCTTATAAAGGAGTCCAGTAATAGGATTAAGACCCATCCTGATAGGGCTGGGCCACAAACACCTTAACTGAAGTAATCTCATCAAAAGGTCCTACTTACAATGTGTTCAAAATATATTTTAAAAAGAAATCTGTAAACACCAGTTGTACTAGGTAACTCATTAAAGTAAAGGCAAACCTCAGAAATTGGGCTCTTGATAGTAACTTTGGGCACTGTAACAAATAGTCCTTATGATACAGTTTCAGCAAAGAATTTTACTTCGTTTCCAACGATATTTTCGAAATTAAGATGTTAAAATGAGTCCCTTGTTTCTAATGACACTTTTAAAAAGTTTATTTCCCATTCAACACTCAATAACTTATCAAATTTCCAGGTGATACAAAACTGAAAACAACATCTTATATGACAGAAGACAGAATCTAGACTCAAAATGATCTTGACAGATTGGAATATTGGGCTGAAACCAACAAGATGAAATATAATAGGAGTAAAGATAAAATACTATATTTTGTGGTATGCAAAGGTTTTTAAACAGGGAGCAATAGCCATAAAGAAAAAAAAAATAAATCAGACTTCATCAAAATTAGGAGCTATGTACATTAAAAGAAATCATTAAGTACATGAATAAGAAAATCACAGACTGAGGAAAATATTTCCACAGCATATATCTGACTAAGGATTAGTAACCAGGATAAATAAAGAACATCTACAACTCTATGAAAACCTTGTAACTTATTTAGAAATGTATCAGAAAATATATAAAAAATGGATGCATAGAGGGATGGATAGAGAGGTACAGTAGCAATTTTTAAAAAATGTTCATTATTCAGTCTAGGCAATAAGCCTATGGATGTTCACTATACAGTTTTGTTGTTTTTTTTTCAACTTTTCTTTTTGGTACAACTTTTCATAATAAAATGTTGAGAAACAGTTACAATTGTACTGGTTTCTTTAGAAGTTCTACTTAGCTTATTTAACAAAAATTTTAATTGTGAAAAACAGCAGTTTACCAAAGTATACACAATTCCATTTATGTGTTTGTGTGTGTGTATAATTCATATAGCTATAATGGAGGAATGGACAATTAAAGTTTGTTTGTTTTTTAACAAATCAATTTCATGATATGTATTAATAAAGCATACAATCCATCCAAATTGTATAATTTATTTAGTATAATATTTAGTATAGGTATTTAATATAATCATATAGCTGTGCATTCATCACTTCAATCATTATTACAGCATTTTCATTATTTCAATAATAATAAACAATAACAAACAAACAAACAAGAAAATTCCTCACTTTTCACTCTC
>JAQZBX010021177.1:0-32475 GCA_029593785.1 Cabassous unicinctus
AAAAAAAAAAAAAAAGACTCTGCAATGAATAGCTAAAAGCTTAGGACAGATAACCTGAGATTTCATCTAATTCTAAAACCCTCTTTCCTGGGATTCTAACTTGTACCATTATTCTTAAATAATATTTTTATCCCTCTTATAAAACATATCTGAGGCTGCTTCTGAAAGAGACTAAAAGAACCCAGCAAAGCAAGTTTTGGCAAAATTCATTTGGCTTTAGTGTTCAGCTCCCCAGCAGAAATCCAGGTCAGTCAATCAGAATGCAATTTGTTGAAAGCCTACTTCTTGAACATGAGCATTAGCCAACACAGGGAGATAGAAAAGAAATGAGACATGACAGTGGAGCATTCCGTTTGCAGAATGGAGCAGCCAGACACTTGGCTAAGATAGGGTATTTTGAAGTAAATATATGAAATTGAGCAGTTTCCTGGTTTCTGTCAACTGAAGATTAGGAGGCAGAAGTTAAATGTAGGCATTTTTGTCTCTCCACAGCTGAAGTGTGGTGTTCAGAAAGCTCTTTGCAAAGCATTCACTAGATGGCTGTGATTTATGGACAGTGTCCCTGCACCCAGAAAGCAGAGAGACTTTCTGGACGTATTAAACAGGCATAAGGCACGAATAATCTCCAGCTCAAGAAATCCATAGGCCTTCCAAAATCTCCATGTAGGAAAAAAGATATCAATAATGAAATAAATCCATTTCATTGCAGAGTTGAGAAGGGAAGGGGTGGTGGGTTGGTGGTGGTTTGGGGGTTGGTTGTTTTGTCTGTTGGATTGGTAATTTTGTTGTTTGATTTTGGTTTTGTCTTGTTTATTTTTCAGGCATTCCTCTTGTTTCTCTAACCAAACCATTAAGTCCCTTGAAGCACAGCCTCCTGGATCTTATGCATCATAATTCCAGTCCAAGCACAGGATCTTACTCAAAATGAGGTGCTCCATAAACATATGTCAGTAATTGCAGAGAAGGTTCAATTCAACACTGTCCAAGGCACGACTTCTCCAACAGCCTCCTCTGTAGAGCAGGTGACATTGCCTTTATCTTTGGTATATGTGAAAAACAAGGAACAAAAGAAAGTCTTCAGACCACAGATTTCTCTTCAAGTAACAGCCAACAGCCCAAGGCAGCCCTGCTTCTTCCTCCCATCTGGGAAAGCATACCTTGACCTGGCCCAGATGGTTTCATCCAATTCAAGCCACGTCTGCTTTGTTTGTAGCTCTAGAGCCAATTACCACGGAAATGCAGAAGAATGGCACTGAAGCTGTTTCAGTTTGATGTGACACAAACAATAACAAACTCTGACCTTTTTCTTTTTAAAAAAAAAGAAAAGAAAAATTACCTGCATATGTGTATAAATAGATAGAAAATAATTACATATTTCCACAAAGGAAGGGAACAAACAACAGGCAAAACGTGGATACTTTCTTGGTTCATCTCTCTTTTGTTTTGCTGCAACAGGCAGTTCTGAACCTTTCCACCTACCCTTCTGGGGTCTGGCCTGTCAGGAGACTTGTCTATGTGCTGCCTGCAATTTTACTGTTGGGTGCTTGACTGCTGCTAAAGCTGAGCACACCCATCAGAGTGTACTAGTAACAGCCCTTCTGTTTGCAAAAATTCAGAGACTGAAAGAAAGACACAGTTGTTTTTTAATGCAAATGGTTGAATCAAATGCTTTAGATCAAATATTCCAGATCAAAGCAGCTATTACACACCATACATGAGGTACATGTATATACATGATTGCATACATGATGCAACCTCCTATAAGAACCAGGTTCTTTTGAGCAAATAAACTGGTGCTACCAGGTCTAAGTCATGACTGTTTGTTCCAAAGCGTATGGCTTCCCAATCATGACTGGGAGAGGTTGGCATGGCCCCAACTGTGGGGACTGGTGACATAGGTATCACTGACATTATTTTACATACTAGGGTTTCCTGGTCTGCTCCAGCTGAATTTCTTCTTCCAGCTTTTCCATGGGTGACCTAGGAGTCACCTTAATTTTTATCTTTCTGATAACTCCTCCATATTCCACAGGACCCCCAGGTGCTAAGGATGACTTATATGAACTATGACCAATAATTTTAAAAATTTGTAATGATAATATGCAAATGTGAATGGGTCACATACACTGCACACTACTCCAGTAGGTCTAAAAACATAAAAATACCTTCTTAAAACTTCTGCTTCCTATAATAAGTTAAAACAAATCCTCTATATAAAAATGATCTTCTTAAAAGCACCCAATTTTCTAACAAGATAATCATGAATCAATGAGCCAAAATGTAGGAGAAGGCAAGAACTCAGAGGGATAAGTCCAACTCTCAAATCTGAATTTGCCTTGAAAATATTCATCCTGAATGCATTTGCTAATCTTGAAAAAACTTCTGTAAAAATGATTGGCAGCATTTATGGTCCCCAAGCCAAAGAGAAAAAACTAAAAGCTTGGATGGGGAGCCTGATGAACCTCCTCCTACTTCAAGCTAGAACCCCAAAGAGGCTACTCCCACAAACCAGCAAGTTCCTAAACATGGATTAAGGTGGTCTTGGACTGGTTCACCCCCTGGGTATATGGACTTTGGGAGAACTAATCCTCTCTGGAGAAAAATACCATCCTAGGCCAGAAAGTATCATACAAATACTATTTAAAAAAAAAAAAAAAAATGACCAGCACACAGTTGAAGATAACTAGGTACACAAAGAAATAAGATCCCATAATAAGAACTAGCATTTTAAAAAAACGGACAACAGGAACACACTTTCAAAGACCACAAATACTGGAAATATCAGACACAGATTTATGCAACAAATATATTCATGATTTCAAACAAATTAAGAAATTGAAGACAAGCATGAAAATTTCAGGAGGAAAGTGGAAATAATTTTTTAAATTAATAGATTTGAAATATGTAGCTTCTTTATTTTTTTATTTTATATAACCTCCCTTGGAAGCCCCCATCAGCAAAGTAGTTGAAGGGGGAGGTAATGTGAGTGATCCATCTTGGGCATTCAAACCCAAAACAGACCTCAGATGACAGCAGCCATCCGAGTGCTCCAGTCAACACCGCCCAGTCAACCCACAGAAAAAATCATGAGAGGTAATCATGATTACCTATACCTAGAGTAGTTTGTTACCATGCTTTACAGATCTAAAACAGCAATAAAATATGTAAACTGATTTAGAAAGAACATTAGTCAAAACTATCAAAATATAGAAAATCCCCTTAGGTAGAAGACTTTACCCTCCTAATACCACTGAGATATATCTGCAGTTATTATTTCTCCAGAAATAGTACTGAAACCTCTGCTTCCTTGCTTTCTGTCCCTATGGTGCCATTAGTAGGTGTTAATGATATAAAACACTTTACAGATATTCTGGTTCTCCAAAAAGAAAAGGAGGGAATGAAGGAATTCACACAATAGTCAGAATGATTTAGCTTGGCATTACTGTGTCATCACATTACAGTATGAAGCAGATATTGATAGCTGTAATCATGAACACAAGCCATCAAGGAAAGTTTAAACCATGTAGATATTCTGTTTTAGAATCTCACCTGCTTTAGGAAGACTGCTCCAAAATGTTCTAAGTTTTTCAAAATATAAAAGTTACCTTGACAGTTAAAGGCATATATGAAAAATGTATTTGCTTGGAATGCTGTATTCTCAAAGAATACCACATAAGTTAGGTGTTACTTTGTTCATATTTTAATTGATGAATAAAATTCATACATTGAACAATTTGCAAAATGTGCACCATAGTAATAACCTCAGCATCAGGCTGAAAATCCCTGTGAGTCTCCCTGTGACACTTCGTATTCTGTATACATTAAAGGACATTTATCAATTAACTGCAGGCTGAGCAACCTTCAGGTCAAAGTCCTTTGGAATTTATCCTCCAAACTCACTCCAGGAAAAATACATACACCAAACCTAGTGGGGTTGTGTGAGAGAGGTGACGTTTCCCAGACCCAATCAGGGGGCTCACCCACCCAATTCAAGCAGGGTAGGATACAAATTCGCACTAGTAGTAGTTGCTCCCACCTGCACACAGATACAAGGGACTATCAGGATGATCTGCAAACCTAATTCATGCTTGGCCCTTATCTCCATGAACTTATGGGGCTGAAGTCAGAGGATTATACTTCATGATGTGTCTTCTGAGCAATACCTCCTCAGTTGGCCATCCAATTAAGAGGCCACCACCTTCCTAGACATGGTATATATGATTCTGTAAAGAAGGTAGAAACTAATAGATCAATCAATGTGGGTAAGACATTAGCAGGCACAAATATAAAGGGTCCTAGACCATTTTGCTTAAGGACCTTAGGACTTATGGCCAATTTTGTTCTAATAAAGAATGTATCACAATCCCTCTGCTCTTCCTCCATAATACCACACAAATCCATTCCAATCCACATTATTTGGTCCCTGGAAACCTTCCAACAGTCTCCAATACATTTCCCTGCTTCTACTCTTGCTTCTTGCAGCCCATTCTCCACAGTTATCCTTTTAAAACAGAAATTAGACCAGTCACCCTCCTGCTTAAAACCTCCCATTCTAACCTTCCCATCATTTAGAATGAAATCCAAAACTTTTAAAAGGCTCTACCTGATCTGACCCCTGCCTGCCTATCAACACATCTTCTCTCATTCTCACCTCCCTCACACTGTTCCAGCCACATTAGCCTCCTTGACAGGCAGGTCTTGAGCACATCAAGCTTATTCCCACCTCAAGTCCTTGATAATCGTCCCCTCTGCCCGGATGCTCTTTGCTCAAGTAGTTCCATGGTTGGAATCTTTTCACCATTCAGTTTTTTACTTAATTGTCACCACCTCTAAGAGGCTCCATAACCACCCTAACCAAAAACATAGCTCCTTCCCACCCATCACCCTCTACTATGTTATTTCCTTCTATTTTCTCTATAACACATAATAGTTCCAGGAATTAGCTTGCTTACTTAGGTATTGACTTTGGTTTGACTATTTCTTCCTCCTAGAATATAAAATCCATTAGATCAGGATACTTATCCATGTTGCTCAGTGTTGTTCCACCAGCATCCAGAATAGTTCCTGGCACATTGTAGGTGTTTAATAAATACTTATTGAGTGAATCAATAGATTTTATTTTAGATTCCAGAACACATGCCAATTTGAGAAGTTGCACTGGCTTCCATTTTACATGTTACCATTATTTCTGTTCTTAATTATGCAAAGGCATCACCACACAGCCCTGGACTGTGTTCCACAGGGTATACCCTCATTCCCTAACTCTATCCCCAAAATTTCCTTGTGCTCTTTCCACAGGCCTCCCTTTAAGCCCTCCTCCATTGGGGTCCTGTCTCCCACCTACCTACTTTACCCCTCTCCAGAGGGCAGTTGAAGCCCATCCCCACACTCTTGTTTCTTACACATTCTGATGCTTCAAGCTTTGGATGGACATTCTAGGAGTCATGCTCATTTTGGGGTATGGGGGGCAGATTGAGCTCTGAGACTGTGGAAGGAGTCCATTGAGATAGGAGGGGAGGCATGAAGGAAACCACTGTACTTGAACTCTGGTTCAGTTTCTCTCCACCAGCAATGGCTTCAACTAGTATGTTCTCCTAAATTATCAAAAGACCAACATTCTTTGCCTCCTTGAGAAGCTGCTTTCAGAGCTCATGAGTTACATCTATGTGAACAATACATAATCCTTCTACCAGCATGACTTGAATCCTCCCACTTGTAAATTAATAACTGTGGGGTTTTTTTTTACACTAAAGCTGGAGTCATCTCCCTCCTGGTCCTGCTTCTCATTACAAAGAATCTTCACATTCACTGAAAATTCTTGCTTAGGCTATATGTATTGAAAGACACCATTCTCAAATAGGTTCTTTCTGATCCCCACATATTTTCCTGATAGGCAGCAAGAAGTTTCAGTCCCATCACAAATATATCCCATATAGTAATTTGAGCCTTTCTGATCCTCAAAGATATAGGTAACCTTGGCTATAAACCCAAACTTCACAACCTCGTGAATCCAGCATACTGCCTGTGATGCTCCAGAATTTCTGCTCCCACATCATCATGGCTGTCTCCCTACCCTACCCTTTCCTGCTCTCTCTTCTCTTGCCACAATTGCCCTTTGGTAGACAACCTCCAATATGGTTCCAATGGACCATGCCTGCTGGTATTCACACCTTTTTGTAGTGCTCTCCCACATAGCACTTGGGTTAGTCTGTGTCCAAAAGCTTTGGAGATTAGGCTATAAAAGACTGCGGCTTCCATCTTAGGTATCTCAGATCCCTCACTGTGGTAGAAATCATGTCATGAGCAGACCAGTATAGAGGCACACATGGCAAGGAACTGAAGCCTCCTGCCCACAGCCATATGAATGAGCTAATAACTCAATCTTTCTGCCCCAGTTCAGCCCTCACAGTCAAGTTCTAGGCAACATAAGAGATCCTGAACCAGCCATTCCGAAATTTCTAATACTCAGAAACTGTGTGAGATAATAAATACGGTGAGATATATAAAAGCTACCAAGTTTGGGGGTAATTTGTTACACAGCAATAGATAACTAATACACTCCTCCATCCAAGGTGACATCATACAAAATTCAGTCCCATGCTACCCTCCCCACACCAAATGTGCCATGGTTTTTGTTGTTTTCCTGGAGATATGTGGAGCCACAAGGGAGAAGTTAGCCATATGGAAGCAAGTAGTAGCTTTCCTTTTCATAGGCTCTCTTCATGCCCGTCTTCCTCGAACTAACACCTTCCAAGTATCCACACACCAGTCACAATATTTCTGAAATGCCTTATAACAGTTTTCAGTTGACTAAAGTTTTCCAAGCATAAAATCATCTGATCTGTAAATGATATCTGTAATCTTCCTCTCTAAAAGTTTGCTCTTCATTTTTTGTCATATTGCGTTGACTAGAACTTGAGAAACAATATTGAATCATAAAAGGGTTCATAGCGACATTTTCTTCTTATTTTAATGAGAATGTCTCTAATGTTACTCCATTAAGTGTGATGTTTCCTGTTAGTTTAATATCTGTGTTTTAACCAGTTACCAATCTTTCAGCTGTTTGCAGTAATAGAAAACTAAATGCAAACTGGCTTATAAAATGCAAAGTCTCACCGGTACCAGGCTTCAGGCAAGTGTTGCTCCAGCCAATCATGTCTCCTCTCAGCATTAAATTCTAAGGTCACTTTCCCTCATGGTCCCAAAATCACTGCCAGAGGCCTCTCAGGGCTACGTTTTCTTGTTCATATCTAACAGAAAGAGAACATTCGTCCAGGTAGCTTCTTTCCCAGGACCTCCCATAAAATATATCCTTGTGTCACATTGGCCCAATGGGTAGTCACTTGCCCATTACTGAACTATGTCCAAGTAGACAGGAGATGTTGATTGGCTTAACCCAATTAGAAAATAGACAAAGAATGACTCAAAATAGTAAGTGTTCCCTATAATCATCTTTTTTTTTGCTTTTTTCAGACAAAATAGATTTTATTTGCAAAAATGTTATAGGAGATGAAGAAGGTCATTATTTATTAATAAAAGGGGAAATTCACCAAGAAGAAAGAGCAATAAATATTTATGCACCTAACTTGGGTGCCCCAAAATACATGAGACACTAGCTGGCAAACTGAAGCGAGTAAAATAAGACATCTCTACAATAATAGGTGGAGACTTCAATACACCCCACATCTTTATGCCAGTACCATGCTGTTTTTACCACAGTAGCTAAATAATATGCTTTAAAATCAAGAAGTGAGAGCCCTCCAACTTCGTTCTTCTTTTTAAAGACTCTTTTGGCTATTCTGGGCCTCTTGCCTTTCCTAATAAATTTGATAATTGACTTCTCCATTTCTGTAAAAACGACTGTTGGAATTTTTATTGGGATTGCATTGAATCTGTAATGAGTTTAGGTAGAATTGACATCTTAATGATATTTAGTCTTCCAATCCACCCTATAATCATCTTTATCAATGTAAGGACCCATCCTTTTCTCCCTAGTTCAAAAAGTTTTATCACAGACATTGACAGTTAGCAAATACCTCTCCAGTATCTTTCTTTCCTTGCAACTTTATTAAGGTACTTGTAATTATTTCTACGCTTGAAGATGTTTAAAATCTCTTGTAATGCCTGCTAGAGCTTTCTTAAAAGGAGGTGTTCAATAAATATTTCAAAAGCTGCCAACACACAATCAGCTGGGATTCGAACCTCCGACCACTAGGGGCCTCCAAAGCCCAGAAGCTCTAAACGAGTCAACACACCCACCTGTTAGCTTTAAAAAGGCTAATGTCTCAGCCACGATAACAAAGCATCATGAATGGGTGTGGACTCCAACCTACCTTTCAAGCTGGTTTCCCATGACTCTTGTCTAGCCAAGCTAAGCTTTAAGTTCTTTGTGCATGTCTGGCAATTTCCACCAATGTATCATAGCTTCTGCCGTCCCTTCTCTTCAAATATCCTTTCCATATCACTGCATGTCCTGGTTACTTGGGAACTTACCTCCCCTTTAAGCGCATTTCAGATAGGTATCTGCATCTGATTCATCTTGTATCATGCTTAGCACAATATCTGTGTTTGATGATAATACTTACTGGAAATTATTTTACTCAGAAACACTTTGAAATATTATCTTGGTCATGAATTTTTAAGGTCATGAGCTCTCTCAATACATAAGGGATGAGCTGATTGAGTTTTATTTTCACCTGAATGTCTTCTAATTGCTCTGCACTCAGCTCTCCTTGGCACCATAGGGAAATGCTTACAAATGGTACCTTCTGTTAGATCTCAGTTTTGATAGGGTCAGTGTGAGTTTCTCCCATCCATCAAAAACCTTTCTGGAATTCAAGCCTGAGTTTGCTGGTAGACTTCTGCCCAATCACCAATGGGCCAAGGTTGCTTCAGATTTTGCAAACCATAAATTACCTCATGAGAACTAGGAGGAATGTGCATCTAGTTGGCAGTTCCAAGTGGAAACTGCTTGAAAAACTGACCAGTGTCTGCAAGTGAAGATCACTTAGCATATCCATTACATGGGCCCCAATGTAGACTTATTTAGCAAGATATTTCCCTAGCTTAGGAACTTGGCCTTGTCTCTAAAGACAAAAGTCAGGTGAACCTGAATCCTTCCTAGGAAATATCAGCCTAAAATTCATTCCATGGTTATCCAATGTATCATTGTCATTTCAGGTCACTGTTATGAGTAAAGGGGAGAGTGCACTGGGGCAAATAGATGATGGTAGAAGTGAAAACATGACCCTAATTAATAAACGTGCTTATATTTCTTTCTAATTTCTGGACATTGGCTCAAGTTGCTTGCTGACAGCCTTACTGGAACCAAAGAAAAGTGGGAAATTATACAATCATCTGATAAATGTGGGACTGTCCACTAGGACACCCAAGATAGTGAATTAAAATCAACATTACCCTGAGGTTTTTTCAATCAACCATTGCCTGAAACCCACAGGATGACTTGCCCAGCCCTTACTCTTTTTGCCTGTACTTAAGGCCCTGTTCTTGGCTCCAAGGCTTTTTGAGAGACACTAAAATGTGTACAGACCCAGAGAAATCAAAGCTGCAATGGACCTCACAGAGCCCCATTCTACAGATAACTGCCCAGGCTGGTATCCAGACAGACCACACGACTTACCTAAGTTCACACACCTGGTTGATGCCAAGCATAGCACCAGAACCCTGGCCTCTACATGCCCAGAGTGGCATCCTTCCAGGGGACTCAAAACTGTTATATTAGTTTGTAAATACCCATCAGTCTATTAACATTTGATCAAGTCAGAACCAAGGGTTTTTGCTAATGTGGATTCTTTGGAGAGTATCTGTGTGATTTTTCCAATTACCCAGGAGCCACATTTACTAGTAGAGACGATAAGCCATCCATTGGGGGAATTAAGCTAATGCATCATTTTATATTCACAGCTATCCCTGTGACTATACATGGTATTGTTTTCTACAATATTAATTGTTCTAACCTTCTGAAAGCATAAAACAGATTAAAGTTAAAGTTCTCCCCACTGGGTATCTATAAAGACAAAACTTGTTAAACATTCCAAAACCAATTCAACTGGAGTCCAGGAAGAAAAAATATGAGGGCTTTAAATGCAATTTTTTCCTGCTTTTACACACTGAAATAAGGGACCCTGCCTGGAGCCAGATACAGGCTGACTCTGTAATGAAACATGACTCTGTATTTTGGGTACCATTTTTACTGGAATTGTGTTTCGAGCTGGTTATCAGTGTGGTTCAGTCTCCCTTGAAAGAAATGGTCATTCTTGGGGTCAATCACCCAAGGAAGGAGACTGGAGAGTAAGTCCATCCACCTTCTCTTGTCATCAATCTCTTGGCTTTAAGAATTGAGGTGTCCAGGGATGGGGGGCTGCTACAGGTGTACAGTAGATTGACTCGTATACCCCAACAAAAGACATGTTCTTAATCTGAGTCAGCATTCCTGTGAGTGTGAACCCATTTGGAAATAGGGCATTTTGAAGCTATTTCTTCCTAAGGTATAACCAGATTGAATCAGGGTGGGTCTTAATCCATATAATCAGAAGCCTTTCAAAGAAAGGAAACTTGGGATGCATTCAGAGAATTCAGAAATCATAGGAGCTGGAGAGGAAAGAGAGATCGCTTGTGATGGAGGACTGCCATCACCAGAATGCTACTAACAGTGAGAGAAAGCATGTCCTTGCCAATGTCTTGATTTCAGATTTTTGGCCCCCCAAAAATGATCCAATAAATTCCTATTGCTTAAGCCAAACAGTTGTAGAATTTGTCATAGCTGCCCTGGCAAACTAAGACAAGGTACTAAGAAGGTACTTCCCATTTGGGGATACAAAGGCATCTTTGATAATCTCATGAAAGCTAGGGTTTCTAATTCCAGGAAAATATACAGGCACACAAATATTCAATTACAATTTCAGGGGATTATGGGCCCTGCTGAAATTCACCTATGGACTGCACAACCTTCACCCAGTGTCTGATGTAACAGCAACCTGGGGCCTAATCCTGTGCACAGCATCACAAGCCAAGGATAAAAAAACTGTATCTTACAGCCAGATGATCTAACTTGTGATTCCTTTCAGTGTATATTTCCAGTATGTAATCCAGGAGCCTTTAGGAAAGTCTTGTTGAGTGTTAGTCTTTTCTCAATTATGCTGTTAACGGAAAGGGCTGTGCCCCTCCTCAGGCCAGAACATTGGTAAGAAAGCTCCAAGATTACTTTTGGGAGGGCAAGATCTGGGCTGCATGATCAAGCTGCCCTCCCCACCCTAATCCACCCCCATTATCCACCCACCCACCCACAGAGGTTACTCTCCTTGGATAATCTGGATTTTGTTTTTTTCCTTTAGGAAGGTACTCATTTTTCACAGGTGACTATGAAATCTCATGATGGTGGTGAAGACACTCAACAGTACAGCCCCAATCATCAGGGATTTCAAGATCTTCTCTATAATTTCATCTTTCTTTCCTGAATAAACTGCCTTTCATGCAGCAAGATCTCTCTTCTCTTCTGCATCTTGTTGTGTCAGTCTTTCTCCTGCAGGGCAAATAAAAGCTAATGTCATTGGGAAAGCCTCCCCAGAAGGGCCACTCTTCAACTTGCAATAGTTTCTGGGTGGTCAGCAATCTGAGTTAACTACCCTCACTTCTTGGATCTGAGAAATAGAACTGAGTCACCAAAAAAACTACTTTTCAAGGAGGAAGTATCCCCCAGCAGTTTTCCTCTGGGTGGATCAATAGTAGGCTGGCTGAACTTCAGAAAACCAGCTGAAAGCTGGAAACTCAGAATGAAATAGCAGATGTGACTACCATTCTGTGGACCTCCCAACAGAAGGCAATGGCAGGAGGGTGAGACTTAGAAGTGGTTGGCATCAGAGAGGCCAAGACTCAGGTTCAAGGTCAAGGCTCTACTACATGACAGGGATCTTGAAAGAACAGAATTGGTTTCCAGGACTTGGAGGGTGCAGGCATACAGGTCAGGTCTCCAGAGCAAGGACTCCATGACAGCAAACGTGGCAGAATTTGTCCAAAGAGCTCACCTGCACAAAGGCTCTGGGCTCAGAACAAGGACAGTGCCTTTACCAGAATGGGTCAAAAACACAGCAAGGGAAGACTGAGAATGAGCCCAGAAAAGTAAGGGGAGCTAGTGAGCTCAGCAAGTGGTCTCAGGACGAGAGATGCAAAAGCTGGGAACCAGGAACCACGTCATGGAATATGCAAGGAAACAAAAGTCTTATCAATGCAAGCAAAATGTGGTTGAGTCTCAAAACTAAATTATCCTATTTATAATTTCCTACTTAACAAGTTTTCCCAGAAGATTTCAAGGCTACATGATAGACTGATCACCAGCCCAACTTGATATGGGGATACCCTAAGATTAAGCACTAGCCCTAACATCAGACATTAGTCAGGAAAGACCAAAGAGCAACAAAGAGACCCCTTTTGAGTATGGATGTCTCTTAAATTCCTAGGATCGGCAAGCACCATAGCATCCACTAATTTATCCCCCGCCCAGGCAAAACCCGAATTTTATTTTGAGTTTTGAGGCAATTTCTTATAAAAGAAGCCAGCACTGGACTCATCTTCATTAGGAAAGATGTAGGGTAAACATCTGTAGGGTACCAGTTGTCGAGGGTCCTTCTGCAAGGCCTCATGAATTATTGACACATAGAACAAATAATAGCCTTGCCTTTGTTTCTAGGCATAAATGGATAATTTCATGATATTTAATACACATCAGACTTTAATTGGCTTCTCCTCAGAAGTTACTCCACATGTAACAATCTTGCTGAGGGCTCTGGGGGTAGCCAGCAAGAGCAGATGAGGTAGACAAGATGATCCTAGGAACGCTTCATCCCCAAATGGACCCTCCTCTTATGACGAGATTTGGAAATCCTGGCTGTAGGTTGTTTTCATTGTCTATCTTCCATGCAAATTCTTCAAAGGGACATTCAGTCTCCACTCACACAAAGCTCCCTCGAGACTTAACAGTGATTGTCTACAGTCCTCAGAAAACATGTACCCTCTACACTGACCCAATTTGTTATAGAGGCTCCTCTCCAACAGGCTGCAACTGTACTTGGATCCATGCTAATAATTCCTTTTCATCTTAACCTTGTTTGTGAAAGATATGCTTGACATTATGAAAAACGTTCAATTGTGCTTGCTCCTTGACCTGTGACTGACGGTGGAAATTCAATACGAGAACCACTTACCTCTTGGTTCCTTTGAAGATTCACTTGGCATATCAAGGTTTGGTGAGTGGGGTGGCTTCAGTTTTCACATATTTTGAATTGAATTTCACTTAGTGCTTATGGCACCAATGGCAACATAAGCATTTACAAGAAAAAGCAAATGAAACTGTAAACAAGTGAGAGAAATGGAGGTGAGATGGGGAAGATCAGTCAGGGCAGGTGGAGATTTGGAGGTTTTGAATTTTAACTTTAGTGTTTTGATATTTTTTCTAGTCTTGCTCCACATAGAAAGCTAAAAGCATGGAAAAGCTGGAGGAGTGGGTACCCACAGAAAAGAAGCTTCTCATAATTCTACCACCCAAAAGCAACACAGTTCTTTTTGGCCTGTTTCTCTCCTGTCATGTTTCCATGCCTTTTGAACACAGTTGAGATTGAACTCTATAGAGCATTCACTCTCCTGTGAACCTTTAGGTAATAATCTCCTATGTCATTGAAAGTACATCACAAACATTACTCTTAGGGAGTCACATAATATTCTGCTGCATGAATGCCCCACGATTTACTTAACGATTCCCTTAATGTCAGGCATTTACATTGCCGCAGCTCGCTTTTATAAATAATTCTGCGGAGACCATCTTTAATCTTTGGCCATAAATTTGGGCTAGAAAGATTCCTAGAAGGAATTTTATAAGATCAAAGGAAATGGGCATTTTAAGGCCCCTGACAAATATCTTGAAACTGCTTTGCTATTTGCTTTGGAAACAGGCAGCTAAAGCAAGTAGCTCCCCTCCCCTCAGTTCCAACAGGCCTGCTTGCCTGTCTGTTTGCCCAGGTAGGAGGCAGCATTTGGCTGCCCACCCCATGGGGGTGAATCAGTTGGACACAGAAAGTATTCAATAAGCAGTAACTGTAATTATACTTTACCAGATTTTACAAGTTTTATTTCAAAGATTTATCATGAGAAAAATAGTTGTGGCTTTTTTAGATTTGCCAGCTATAAGGCTGTTGCCCATTGTTTCTCAAGCAAGAATAGCTGGGGCGCCTGTGCTCCTCGTTGGCTGGCACAGTACACATTACTGCTTCTAAAGCCCTCTCCAGGGCACTGTCTTCTCTGATCCTCTCTGAAACGGCTTCAGCTAGGCAGCTCAGGTATTTTTTTTTTTTTTACCCATTTTACAGATGGGTAAGTTTAAGTATCTTACTGAGGAAATGAGCAACAAGACCTTCTGGACTACGAGGGTCTGAAAGAGTTGACCTATTATTTGTTTTCCGTTCCTTTAACTTAATCTTTTCCTTGCTCTCATTGAGATGAAGTTGACATGTTGCTATGGAAACAGAGCCTGGATAGCCACCAGTAGAGAATAAAACTGAAGCGAGAAAGAACAAGTGTGCCTCTGCTTAATAGCCCACTTGAACATTGCCTAGTGCAGGCTCAGCTGTGTTCCTGAGAGTTCCATCTCAGAGCTTGAATAACACCACACGGGTGGGCTGCTGTTTGTAGCGCGTTGCTCTCTCCACTGGGGAGGAAGCAGTTGTTGATATTAGGGCCGTGGGAGCCAGTGGAAAGATTTTGGACAGCCCAGCAGGCCTCCCCTGGGGAGGAGCAATGGCTTATGATTGTCCATCATCCGTGGGGGCCCAGAATGATGATGAAAAGTGTTCATCAGCTCAGGTGTCTTGCTTTGATGGGAAAAACCATAATACCTAAAAGTGTTATGGCCTTTTTCACTTCCTCAGAGACAAGACAACTTCTTATATCTTGATCCTCACAGAAACCTGGTGAGGTTGGTAGAATAGATATTACTATCCCCATCCTCAGAGAGGAAACTGAGGTACTGTGTGGTGGAAACTGACTAAATGCTCACCAACCCCATTTCCTCCTTCTGGGTACTGACACTGCATTACCCAGACTTCCTTGCACTTAGGTTGGAGCCATGTGTTTGGGGGATCTTGGCCAAAGGTTTATGGGAAAAAATGATGCCATTTCAGGCCAGGGCATAAAACGCCCTATGTGAGCCTCCATGTGCTCTTTATTCACTCATAGGTCAGCTAAATGAAGAGGGTACAGTAGAGGATTCCCAGCAGGCCCAGGGGATAGAAGACAGACCACATAGCAGAGTCTGGCTCCCTGGGTCACCATGTAGAGAGGAGTCACCTGACCCTCAATGGACTGTGTGTGAATAAGAATTAAGCTTTTATGATGTGAAGTTGTAAGTTGTGGAGATTTGTTACTGCAGCATTGTCTAGCCTAGCCTAACTAACACAAAGTGATTGGCCCAAGGTCACCCATAAATGATCCTCTGGTTATACCATCCTCCTGTAACTTCTGTTGTGCAGCCTTAAATAGGATCAGGAAATTCTGTCTCCATGTTTCTATGCAGCTCCTTTGTGCTTCACGCTGCGGTGGAATGAAGGCTGGGGGGCTGGAACTCTGAAGCCTCGCTCTCTCACATTTCTGGAAGTTGACCCTAGCTGTTGGTTGGGACCGCAGCTAGGGCTGTTGACCACTGTGTGGTCTTTCTGCTTCCTCACAGCTTGGTGAGTGGGTTCCATGAGCATTCCAAGAGGATCAAATGGAAACTGTATCGCTTTCATGACCTAACCTCAAAAGTCACATAGTGTCACTCCCAACAAAGTCACAGCCCTACCCGGATTCAAGGGAAAGGAACCTGAATCCCACCTCTCATTGGGAGAGTGTGAGGAGCATGTGAGATGAGAGCTTCTGTTGCCGCCGTCTTAGAAAATACAGTCTGCCACACCCAGCGAACCAAGACTCATGCTAGTAAGAAAAGGCCTGGTAGAAAGGGTGTGGTCACACGTACCTGTTTTTTACAGAGAATAGGTGCATTTTTGTGCATGTGTGTAGGAATTTTCTGGAAATATTCACTATTAAGAGCGGACAGTCATTTCCTCCAAACGATGAGACTGGAAATACAAGGTGGAAGAAAAGCTCACTTTTCACTGCATACCTTCTTACTGTTTGAATTTTTACCATGTGCGTGTGTTATTTTCATAACACTAAATAGAATTTTAAAGCAATGAATGAGGATGTTCTGAGAGGATTATACTCATTTTCCTCTTTTTTTTCTATTGAAATCATTTAAGTTTTTGGAGGCCAACCAAATGATGCAAACAGGGAAGCAGGGAGGTTTTTGATTTTCATTTTGTAATCACTAGATGACAATTTGGCAAAATCAGAATCACATTTGCACATGTAAGGAATCCATTTCTCTACATCAGTGGTTACCCACTCTGACTACACATGCAAGTCACCTGAAGAGCTGCATAAACACAAAAGTCTGACCTACTAAATCACAATCTCTGAGGTAAACACCCCGGAATCTGTATTTTAACTGCCCTCCCCCCACCCCCCACCCCCCATGATTCTGATATTCTCAGCCCAGCCCCGAGTTTTTAAAATTGGCTTTGGAAAGAAAACAGCTGGCGACCTGCCTCCAGACCCCAATCCACATTTTCTCTCCTGCCTCTGAACTTCAGAGTGCAAACATCTGTCCCAGGCCCTGCTTTCAATTCTTTGGGGAATATAGCTAGAAGTGGGGTTACCAGGTCATACGGTGATTTTTGAGGAAACCGTCAAACTGTTTTCCACTGCGGCTGCCCCATTTTACATTCCCACCAACAACGTGCAAATGTTCCTATTCCTTCGCCTCCTCACCAGCACCGAATCTACAATTTTTAAAAGATGCCCAGGAGCCTCCTGGGCATATTAAAGTTAGAGAAGTACTGCTCTAAAGGATACAACCCTAAGAGCTAGGAACAAAACAGACAAAAACGTCCCATCCTCATGAAGCTTATTTTCACTTAGGGAGATAGTGCAAAATTACAAATAATGAAATAAAAAATAAACTATATAATTTATTTCATTTATTTATTATTTTTATTTAATTAATATAATTACAATACAGCATGAAAGCAGCCAGTAACTAGTGGATTGTGTGCTTTAAATTTTTCCAAAAAAAAACATGTTAACTGTGATAAGTACTGGGGAAGAGGAGGGGAGAGTAAGGGGTACGTTTGCTTCTTTAAATATGGTGGTCAGGAAAGACCCACTGGAAAGACTTCATTTGAATAGAGGCCTGAAGGAGATGAGGAAGGAGATACTGCAAAGGACACAGCCCATGCAAAGGTCCTTGCAGGCACAGTGAGCCAGGGAGAGGGGTTGAGAAGTAAGGGGAAGGGGTAGCCTGCTTGGCCAGTGAAAGACTTGTGCAGTGGGGAGCCTGGGTGGTATTTGAGGAGGCGTGACATGATCTAACTTAGGTTTTCAAAGGATTCCTCTGCTGCTCAGTTGAAAAATACATTGTGGGATACAGGAGCAGAAACAGGGAGACCAGAACAAAGCTGTAATCCAGGGGACAGATGGTGGCATCTTGACCAGGGTGGCAGCAGAAGAGGCGTGAGAACTGGTGAGATGCCCATTCCTACTCTAAACTAGCCGTTTTGGTGGCCCCTTTCTCCCACCTCCAGGAAGTGGGGACAAAGCTGGCAGGGTTCATGACACTTCCAAAGTGTGACTTGAGCCACTGGGGACAAGTTATACAAAGAAATCTGCACTAAAGCCAGGTCTCATTTCCCCATGTTTGCATCAGAGCCCACTGCTTACGAAGGTACCGTCTGACTGTGTCAGTCACAAAGGTTAATGTGCCGTGTTGTTTTACTGTTCTATCTAAAGCACAGTAATGGTCATCAACAGGGGGGAAATTAGAGTCTCTGCAAAGTCACAGAAGTCATAAAATACACAGCTTAGTTTCCAGCAAGGTTTGGAAGAAGACCCTGGATGACTCACACACAATTTCTCTTTTCACTCATTCACAAGCTACATGATTCTCTTTTATCTTTATCATCAGATATAATTAAGTAACACAATTCTGGTAGGGAGGGGCCTGGAGCGGAAGACAGAAGGTACAAGAAAGAAGAGGAAACATCTCCATTGAGTTCTACCTACCCTCACACCTATCAACTCGCTGCCTGCACAAACTCATCAAAATGTCCTTTCCCTCAAAATCTTCAGACTCCCTTGGTCCGTCCTGGTGATCACTAGTCTCCACTTTCTTAGCAGCCTAAGGTTGGAGCACTTCCAGAACGACCATAGGAGCAGAGAGATGACAAACAGTCGGCCGCCATCTTGAAAGAAAGGGAAAGAACATGCATTTGCTCAAGTGAAATGAGTGAGGTCACCCAAGACAAGGGGAAAACACTGATCTCATTTTACAACAACTTTAACTGTATAGGCTCAGAGACACTTACAAAGGAACCAATCCCACACTCATTTTACCCAGAAGGAAAGTGAGGCCTGAGAAAGTTGAATGACTTGCCCAAGGCAATACAACTAATTGGTATCTGTAGCAGTTTGATATTATTTATGAATTCCAAAAAAGATATTTGATTACGTTTGTAAATGGGTCTGTTCCTCTGGGTGTGATCCCCTTTGATTGTATTAGATTTAGCTGAGATGGCTTTGATTACTTATGTTAAGATTAGGGCTTTGATTCGACCATGTCATTAGGGCATGCAGGGTTGAGTCCTCACCCCCTTGGTGGGCTGATAAAACAGACTCTCACATGGAGGTAGATACACAGAGAAGATACACAGAGGAAGAGAGACAGCTCATTAGACATGGCAGAGGCCCCCTGGGAAGAGAGCCGAGCCTTATGCCAGCCTACAGCTGAGATCAGAAGAAGCTGGGACCACGGAGCCTTAAGAGAAAGAAGGAAGGCTGAACCCTCGCAGACATCACCCACCATCTTGCTTCAACATGTGGCAACCGAGTTTGGTAAGGACATAAGCTTGAGGTGGACTCTTTAGGGCCTTGTGACTGTAAACTTCTACCCCAATAAATACCCTTTATGAAAGCCAACAAATTTCTGATACTTTGCATCAGCACCTCTTTGGCTGTCTAATACAGTATCAGAACAATTAATTAGACAGAAACCCTTGCCTCACAACACCAAACTAATCTCTTGTGTCTTAACAGTTTAACACTCACTTCGGGACTAATTATGGGCTCCCCACTTTGTCATCTGTCAAAATCAGTGCTTCCCTGGGGGGCTCTAAATACGAATCCTGATTCCTAATGTTATACTCTCACTTTTTATCAAGAGGTATTTTGAGAAAATTTGTCATTCATACTCATTCTGCTCATCATAGGTGCTATTTTTAAAAAACCCTGTTGATAGTTTGTGAATTAAACTAGTGAGAACCAACCAATTTACAGCATAGAAACATAGTATGGCTCTTCACTTACTCAGAGCTCTACCACTGAAGTTTAATAAAGATTCACAGTTTTCTTCAGGAGGTCTTGCACATTTCTTTTTACATTTATTCTTAAGTATTTTATAGTTTTTGTGGCTCTGGAGCCTTATTTTGTATTACATTTTTAAAATTTATAATTGCTAGTATTTTATAAATATTCTAATTTTTTTATGTTGATCGTATATAAGACCACTTTATAAAAATCTAAGTAGCTCTAATAATTTGTCAGTTGATTTTCTAAGGAATTGTATCATTTCCAAATACCACTTCTTTTAAGCTTTCTTATTGCTTTGGCTTCTAGTATAATGTTGAATAGTAGTGATGATTGTAGTATCTTTGCCTTGCTCCCAAATTTGACAGAAATGTAGTAGGTGTTTGAGTAGATACTTTGTATCAAGATGTTATCTTGGGTGTATAAGTAGCTTGTCGGCTATTAGTATCAGCTGCTTCCTGGTATATTGCTCTCTCCCAAGCCCTTATGCTCCCACCTGAGAGCAGATACCTCCACCTCCTGCTGCTTCTCATAAGTAACTGGCAATCTACCTGGACACTCCAGCAGTAACACATCAATCAACTGGACAGGTGATCCCAGGACCCCCCCACACTCACATCCACAATCTCAAGCTTGGAACTACCCGTGCTCTCTTGCAGCACCCCTGGACTGCTCTCACCTTTTAAAGAACTCCTCTCCTGTATGATCTTTGATTGGTGAATTCTGCTTTCAACATGATTTCACGTCCCTTCTGGCTTTCAGGTATGCCTCATAATTTCAGGTCCACAGAAGGTAATAAGTACATCCAGTTTTTCAGAGTTGTAATGGACATGTTTTATGTCTTCTCTGAAATTTCTATAGATCTAGTGCAGAAGGGGCATGGTTTGCAAGCAGGCTCATTCTTTCCCCACCCACTCCCCAGATGGCTCCCTTATCTGTTTGCTCATTGTTTTTGCTCATTGTTTGCACTTGTTGTTTGCACTTGTTGTCTGCTGGTTGTTTTTTGCTCATTGTCTGCTCATTGTTTTTTCTTTAGAAGGCACCGGGAACCGACCCTGGGACCTCCTGTGTGGGAGGCGGGCACTCAGCTGCTTGAGCCACATCTGCTCTCTGCTCATTTTGTTTTTGCTCGTTGTCTGCTCATTGTTTTTTTCTCGTTGTCTGCTCATTGTTTATCCTCTTTAGGAAGCACCGGGAACCAAACCTGGGACCTCCCAAGAGGGAGGTGGGCGCTCAACTGCTTGAGCCATATCCACTCCCAGCAGGCTCATTCTGATACCTTTATGCAACCCCTCTTCTCCCAGATAAGCCATTTTCAGCCCTTCATCAAAAGCTTCACACCAAGAGGGTCACCTTCGTATTCTCACCATGGTTATCAAGAATTGCTGATGCTAGACACTTTCTCCAGATCCACTGAGGTTTCTGGGGTGGAAAAGGCTATTAGGACCCTCCTGACCCCTCATAAAAGCTAATTACAGATGTGCTGGTTATTTATGTTGCCACTGCCAACTTTGTCCTCAAGGTTACCCTTTCAATAAATATAGGCCCAGAGAGAACTTAAGAAGAAATAGATAAAATTTCACACTGATGGCTGCAGTCACAAAGGTTAGTTTTAGATACTCAGTCAAGCTGAGATTTGAGCTTGACTATGACTTTACAGAGAGGTTTCAAAATAATATTGGGTCTGAAAAATTGCCCAAAGGATGACAGTGCTGCTTCTGGTTATTTAGAATTATATGTTGAACTTCAACATTTATAATTAGGTCTTGCCTTGCCCATTTATAGTGTTTTATGAATCTCCTGGCTTAGGCTAATTTGCCTACTTTGGGACCAGTTACCAGGAATCATTTCAGTCCCATTAACTTCCCTCTCCATGGAGCCATAGTTGAGTCAGGCTCAGAAACAAGGAGCAAGAAAGGACAAAGGGAATTAGGCAAATAACTTTTACTCATGTGCAATAAAAATTATTTGGTCCCAGATATGCAGACAAGTAGATTTCTAAGACATACGTGTCCTCCCTAATTTGCTTTTGTTGGAATCATCCCTTTGCTGGCTTTAATTTTTCAAACTTGACTCTGAAGAGTTTTGGTAAAAATACGGCTGTGAACAGTGCCAGGCGCAGAAGGGGATGTTAGCTTGCTGGAAAATCAAGTCATGACTAGAACCCAGTACAAATGTCCTCATCTAAAAATGGAGCTAATGTCTGCCTTGCCCATCACACCCCTCAGGTGGTGAGCCTGAAACTCATCTCCGACACATCAAGGAAAGGAGGACGTTAAATTCCATCTGATATGGCCAGGGCTTTACTGCCACCTCCCCTGCATCCCAGATCCGACTTTACCTCCAGATGCCACTCTGCAGCCAAGCATCCCCTGCCATCCAAAGCCAATTCTCACAGTGTCCCTGCATCTCCTCCTGACTGATAGAAACCTGAAGATACCACAACGCTGAAAGTCAAACAGTGGCCCAGAGCGGGCACACAACTTTGAGGAGCCTGTTCCAGGGGTTTGGGGGGCCAGGGCCCAGGGATCACATTTCTGAAAGTTCTTCAGGTCATTCTTTGGCACAATAAGAATTGTTTGAGAGCTGGTGGTCCGTGCTGACCAGACAATTAATTAGGCAGCCAGAGCCCTACTTGAAGGATTATTTGTTGAGTGCTTCCTGTGGCCAGACAGGGTAAACCAGACAGACCCTGGGGTGCCCTGGGCTGGGGGATCATTCAATTCCCCGTCAAAACACTATTCATTAAATATTTGTCCAACAGGTATTTATTGGGGGTGGGCTGGGAGCCTGGGATCAGCCAATCTCATAAGCTCATCCTCGGTGAGGTGCTAGGGGTCCAGAAATGCACAGCATGAGGAGCTCAGAGAAGAAAAGCATGAGTTTCTACCTAGCCTCAAAGGAGACAACCCCAACCCAAGCTGTTCATCTTTTTTCCCTAATCACCTTCAATGGAGCTTTTTTTTTTTTTAAGTTTCCTATCATGGCTACTGTCAAATATACATAAAGTTAGGGGGCACAGTGTGAATCCCCAGGTTGCATCGCTTCAACAGTTAATATCCTGCCGCTCTTTTTTCACACATACACAATTTTTCTCCCAGTGTCTCTTAAAGCAACTTTTCAAGGGCGTTATTTTTTTAAATCTTGTCTCCAAATTCAGGTGCTGTACCCTATTTGGAATTTACTCTATGAACCCAGTACAAATGTCCTAATCTAGAAACGGAGCTGATGTCTGCCTTGCCCATCCCAGCAAGTCGTGGTAAGATTAAAATGAGATACTGGCTATGAAAGGTAAAAGGGAAATTGGCTGCATGTTAAATTCTTCTGGGGAAGAGACGTGTTTTTTTTTGTTGTTTGTTTGGTTGGTTTTTTTGGTATATATTTTTAAAATTTTTATTGTATAACATATATAAAAAAAATAAAATTTCCCATTTTATCCATTTTCAAGCATAAAATTCAGTGGTATTAATTATACTCACAATGTTGTGCTACCATCACCACCTTCCATAAACAAAACTCTTCATCACCCCCAAATACAGGTTCTGGACCCATTAATTAAGCATTTAAGCATTGCCTCATCATTCTCACTCGCCCCCGGCCCCTTCCCCCCAGTCCTCTCTCACTGCCTCTGCTGTCCACAGAACTAGTGAAGAAGGGAAGACAGGAAAAGGGATATGGGCTGAGGGGGTGGGGGTGGTGAAAGTGGAAGAGGAGTTTGGGCTACAAGCAAGTGTGTGAAGAAAATGGCAGTGGAGACGTGGGGGTGGCCCTGGAAGCCAAATGTCTCCTCTTTGCATTTGTAAATGAAAATCAGCTAGAAGTACGATTCGCCTCAGTTCCAATGACGAGAGTGCTCTCTTCTTGGCCTAAAACTAGGGTGCCAGTCAGGACCGAGGGAGCTTCCAGGAGGCAGAGCTTTGAGTTTTAGAACAGGGAATGTCCCAGGCAAACCAGATGAGTTGGCCACCCTACCTGCAGCTTTCCCACTGGGGCGTTTGCTGTGGTGAGCTGAACTCAGGGGGAAAAGGTGATTCTTGACCAAGATGACACAGCTGCATCGCCACCAGGCAGAGGACCCGTGCACTGCAGCTGGGTATGAGCACCTCACACATCACACAGTTGCTTCTTTCAAGAGGAGAGCTAGTGCCAAGACAGGCTGAGCGTGGACCAGCAGGTTAAGATAAAGTGATTTCTCAATAGGCATCCTTCAGGGATGCTGCCTGGGAACGAGCTGCCTACCCTCTCCCACCTTCCCCAGCTGGCTCATCCAATCGCCAAAGCTTGTCTTGTCTGCAGCGCCACAATTCTGACCTCCAGTTACCTCCCAGCCCAAAAACATTGTGTAAAAGAGGAAAACACACTTCCAGCTTGGCCACTCAGCAATCGTAATTAAGATAAACCTGCTTATAAATATTCAACCTGTCAGAAAAAAAGCTTCTTAAGCTCCTGTTTGCTTATGGAGCAGCTTAAATGCAAAGTCTGAGTCTCCAGGGCCAGTCTGTATTTTAGACTCCTGTAAATACCATTAACCCCCCAAAAGAGATTACATTCCTGGCATCCAGAAGAGAATCCGCAAATCTGATGGGGGGAAGTAAGCTTCTTTATACAGAAGAAGCCTTATCTAATGAAAGCGATGGCTTTGCTTCCTGCTGAGTCTGGGGGCGTGGACGGTAAGCCCAAATCTACCACCAAAAGGTCAACTTCGAGGGGAGCATTAGGCCTGCCTGGGCCTCAGTTTCCTCCGCTTGCAAAATGAGACCATGGGCTCAGCCCTTTGGGAGCTAAGGATATGACCCATCCTTAAAGATGATGGCTGAAGACCAAGGTCATGGCAGTGACCAACAGCGCAGGCAAGGGATGGGGCTTTGATCACTGCCTCTTCATCCCATTGGTGAGGGACAGAGCCCCACTCTAGGATCCTGGAATAGCTGAACACACGGCACTGGACACTGGGCAGATGAGATGGACAGTTTATTAGTGCCACATACTCACTGCCTGGGGGAGGAGTCCACCACACACCATGCAGGGGTGCCCTCAGGAGCAGAGTGAACAAGCAGGGCTGTGGGAGGCAGGCGTTTTAGGGACCCCTGGTTCCCACTCACCATCTCGGGGTCCTCATGACCTGCCTTTGTGAGTTTCACTTCTATTGCCCACACTTGCACCCTCCTTCAGAGCACTGCCTTTGACCTCCTGGAACCACCAGCCAGAGCAAAGGGAGCCAGAGGTGCCTTGGGGTTAGGGTTCCTTCCTTCTCCTTAGCAGCTCAAGCCAATGACTGACGGCTGCAGAATTTGAAAGTCCCACACCCCTGCCTTGAGGTGGGACAAACTCTTGGGTACAGTTTACATTCCAGAACCACCTACAGGATCAGACTGAGGCTGGACTCCACCTAAAATTACACCCTTGCCTGGCTTCTTCTCCTCCTCCTTCTACCCTGCCCAGCTGCCTTTACTCCCTGATCAATTTCTCTCGAGTCTTTAATAAAACACTTGCGCTCACATCATCGTTTTGAGGTCTGCTTCGGGGGAGACCTTATGATGTCGTCCATCACACCACCACAGCTTTAAGCCAACTTGAGATCCCACATGGCACTTACCACTTGCTCCTAAAGGGAGGTGTGAACGGCTGCTCTGTTGGTCACCGTCACCTCAGACTTGGTGCCTGGCATGCTCACGTTCCCAGCCATGTCTCCATTGGACCGTATGATTGGATCCACCCTGAGACCAGGTCTTTGGATCTTGGCAAGGGTATAAATGGCTCTGGTTACCCTTCAAGTCCCTTCCTCAGATCCCCCCTGGCTGTGTCCTAGCCTGCTCAAACCCCACTTCGGGGGCCGTGTTCACCTTTGGGACCATGGATTTTTTATTATTATTTATTTTACTTATAAGCACTCTATATTCACCAAACATACACTCCCCCTTGCCCTCTCTCCCTATCCCCTGGGACTATCTCATCTACTTTCTGTCTGTGCTAATTTGTCATTTCTAGACATCTCACTTATAAGTAACATGATACAGTATTTGTCCTTCTGTGTCTTACTTATTTCACTGAGCACGTTTTCAAGGTTCATCCACTTTGCAGCATGTCTCAGAACGTCATTCTTTCTTATGACTGAATAATATTCCACTGTGAGTATGTACCACACTTTGTTTATCCATTCATTTGTTGATGGATACTTGGGATGTTTCCGTGATTTCTTTTTTGTGAATAATGCTGCTATAAACATTGGAATACAAGTATCTATCTAGAGCTTTATCCTGCTGGGAAGCTCTGGGAGATTGCTTAGAATTCCTGCTCAAGGAGCAATGTTTCTGGTATATTTATACAGCAACTCCTGCATGGTAAAGTGGTCAGTAAAAAAAAGTTGAGGGCTGCTCCGCAAGGGATCATTTCCCTGGCACTTCTGGTGGGCACCCAGTAGCAGTTTTCCCTTGGATCTTCATGAGCATTTGGTCCACAACTCTAATTTCTCTTCACCGTATTTGGAAAACAATAGAAGAACTGCTTAAGGAGGCAAAACGTGGCAAAACCAGGCAGAAACAATGGGACCTCGGGGGTGGATTTGTACCACTCTTCCTGTTGTTGTTGTTGTTTGGTACCAGGGCTGGGGACTGAACCCAGGTACCTCGTAGGGAAGCTGGCGCTCAACCACTGAGCCACATGGGCTCCCGTAATCTGTACCACTCTTGGCAGTACAAATAAAAGATTTATAATAAAAACAATTAAGAACACATTGTCCCCCCACCCCCTTAAAGAGCACGACCATGAACAAAAAGAGAGCAATAAGGAACCAGAACCAGAAAGAAAACCCAAAGAAGCACCAAACCCACCCGTACAAGCCCAGCTTCCAAGCGTAAAGCAGTTATTCTCTGCCAAGGAAGCAGGACAAGTACGAAAAGCAGCCAGACAAATGGGAAGGCAGGAGGAAGCAGCAGCAAGACTGTGGCAAGCAACGGATGCCATCACACTTGGGACTGGGGGCCATGCGGCTTTCTTCAAGCAGAGAGGCTATTGGGAGCAGGTTTTTAGCTGGCAGAGAAAATACCCAAGAATGATTTTTACAGTAGAGTCTTTGTTTGCTGTTTTTAAATAGGCTGTTGGTGACCAGCAAAATGACCTAGTGATTCTTCAAAGAAATTTGTACAAAGGGACTGGTCTAAAGGTGTCTGGGCAAGTTTACGCTCCTTCAACAGATGTATTGTTTTTATACTATCTTGTTTGAAAGTTCATTTCAAAATAAGCAAAGCTAGAATTTAAAGTAAAAGCTTCCAGGGATTGATGAAACTAGCTCTGTTTTTTTTATATAAACTACAATTGTGATCATTTCTCAAAATTTCTCAAAAAACAAAATATTTGTAAATTCTTGGGAAAAAAACAATTATTTATTGAGTAACAGCTATACATACAGGCTGTGCTCAGTACTGTGACTCCCCTCCATCTCCATGTATTTCCACTGGTGGTGGTCAACACTGGCTGTAGAGTGGAACACCTGACCAACTATAAAAACCACTGCCAGGGGAGCAGAAGTGGCTCAAGCAGTTGAGCGAGCGCCCACCTCCCACATGGGAAGTCCCACGTTCAGTTCCCGGTGCCTCCTAAAGAAAACAGACAATGAGCAAAAACAACGAGCAATCAGCGAGCAAACAGACAAGGGAGCCAACTCGGGGGAGCCGATGTGGCTTAGTGGTTAAGCACCAGCCTCCCGCATGTGAGGTCCCGGGTTCAATCCCCAGTCCCAGTACCTAAAAAAAAAAAAAGAAAAGAAAAAAAAGCCACCTGGGGCCCACTTCCAGAAATGCTAATTTAATTAGTCTGAGGTGTGGCCAGAGCAATGGGATTCTTTTAAAGCTTCTCAGATGGTAGGACCATGTGAGTAAATGGTTGGATAGTATTTACTAAAGTTGAACATACATCCACCCTCAGACCCAGCAATTCCATTCCTAGAGAAATGAGTGCATGTGGTCACCAAAGGATATGTACAAGAATGTCCAGAGATACTTTACCCAAATTAGCCAAAATCTGGAAATGACTCAGGCATCCATCAAACAGAGAATGGATGAAAGTGTGGTTTAGTCCATACAAGGGAATACCAATCAGCAATATGAAAGAACTAGCTGCTGATGCACTCAACAGCATGGATGAATCTCAACATTAGGTTGTGTCAAAGAAGCCAGCTGCAAAAGATATAGGCTTTCTATAAAATTGAAGATTAGGCAAAACTGATCTGTGGTGAGAGAAGACAGAATAGTGGTCACTCGGACTCGGGCGGTTGATGGAAAGGGACATGAGGGCTCCTTCTGGGGTGCAGGAAATGTTG
Source organism: Cabassous unicinctus (assembly GCA_029593785.1). Taxonomy (NCBI): domain Eukaryota; kingdom Metazoa; phylum Chordata; class Mammalia; order Cingulata; family Chlamyphoridae; genus Cabassous; species Cabassous unicinctus. The sequence continues at coordinate 27,782 of JAQZBX010021177.1, forward strand.
CATACCAATTAGGATAGCAGTTACAAAGACATGTGTATATGCAAAATCTGTCAAGCTGTACACCTAAGATACATGCACTTTATTGTATGTATAAGATACTGCTACCTCAATTTTTTCAAAAAGCTGCAGAGGTAATTCTAATGTGCAGTCAAACCTGGGAACGACTGCTTTAAAGAAATTTCTGAGTCCCATCAATGCCCTTGGCACCCCAAGTTATAATGCCAGTTTTGCCTTTGGGGTCATACTTATGGTATCAACTTACAGGATGCTATCTATGTAGTCCCAACCTTTGAAAACCAGAGAATGGTAGAGCTGGATCAGAACTCAGAAACCACCAAGTCCTGGGATGGCTGATTGGTTTTGTCTTCAGTGCTAACAACAGTTAATGTGTAATGGCTGCCTAGCGTCTGGGTTCCAGAGGATTCTAAGACTGTATCCAAACACAGTAGGGGAGGACTTTCATGATCAACTAGTAAAGTCTGGTGAGCGCATGGGAGAAGAGAAGCAGTATTTAATTGCTTTGTATTTGCCCACTAGCCAAATCCAGCCTCCTACTTTTTCAAATGTAGATATGGAAACCTAGAGAAATGACTTACCCAAGGTCACTTTGCTAGTCGGTGGCAGAAGCGAGATTAAAACCAATTGCTTTTCTGAAGAGCCGATTAGGATGTAAGTTCACCACTCCACAAGGTGGTACAGGGTGGATGGCTGGAAAGGAGAGGTATAAGAGTAAGGGACCAAATGATCTCAATTGCATTGGAAATGCAGGCCACCCTTTGGCAAAGATCATGAAATTGCTCTCTTGAATATTTAGGGAGTTTGGAAGGATGCTAGTGCAAACACCCAACTTCTCTTTCAGACCCATATGTGTCCATTCGTTTTTTCATAACTCTTTAACAGGCTTTTTTTTTTTCAACAAGCATTTTAATTTGAAAGAGAATGGCTATGAATGCTCTTTGAAAACCATAAGATACTTTACAAATGTTAGCCATTTTTGGTGAAATGCTTCTTAACAATCATAATATGTATCCACCATATATCCATAAAAGTTGAATACACAAGTAGTGTAGTAACAAACTACAGTAGTACAACCTAGATTTGGGCATAGCACCATTTTGCAATTAGTGATGTCTAACATATTTGAGTCTCGGCTTTTCTAGTTGCAAAGGGAGGTTGACATGAGTCCTCACCTTATAGAAACATGTGGTGGGGATCAAATGAAATGCTAGATACTTTGTGCAGCACGGTCATGCTTTTATGGAGAGAAGAGTCCAAAGTAAAGGCATAAGGTCAAATCACATAGGGTTGAAATTGGCTAAGACTAACAAAAATGCTAGTTACTGCTGTTGCAATGCCCTTAAGGGGGCTGTGTGCTCCTCTATCATGCTGGTCTCTTGGTTAACCAGACAGTTCAACTGCAGCCACCTCCTGATGTAGCAACACATGAGACCCAAGGACCAGCCAGAAGGTCCAAGACCATATCGAGCATATTATCTCTGAGTCCCCACAGACCCAAAATTCTGGCTTGGAGAAAATCAAATCAGTTTAGAGCAGTGTTTTTCAATCTTTAATGATTGGGACAGACAGCTTTTAAAATGACTCATGTCTGGGTTCCATCCAGTGTTTTTAAAGTTCCCCAGGTGATATCCGATTGCAGCCAAGGCTGAGAACAACTAATACAACAGATCTGTGAAATTGTTCAGAAGTGGAACAGAATCTATTACACAGATAAAGAGAGGGCCCTGTTCCACCCCAGGTCAGCAGAATGACCATAGAAATGTCAGAGGTAGAGATATGCAGGACCCTGAGGCCCCACAGAGTCTAGCAGCCAAGTCACCCACGTGGGGAACGAGCCTGCTGAGGCCCAAAGCCCCAGCACATGCTCACCAGCTGCCAAGGGGCCATGGATCTCCAAATGAATCCTAAGGGTCATTTGGAGGCCAAATTTTGGGGGACGGGCAGAGCTGGATTTTCAGTGATTGCCCTGGTGGGACTTGGATCCAATAGTCATTTCCAGTCCCATTGCTATGAGCCAGTCCCAGCTCATCCCCACAAACTCACAGACCAGACTGGCGGAGAGATGGGATGCAGGGCCCACTCACATTTATGCAGTCCTGCCACTGGACACACAGCTTTCACACGCATTAGGTCATCTCATCTTTCCAATAATCCAGTGAGATAGCCAGGGAAAATATTATAATTCTCATTTTATACATGAAGAAATCAAGGCTTAGAAGTTAGATGGCTGGCCAAGGTCAGAAAGCCAAGAAGAGGCTGAGTGGAGACTCAAACCCAGATTCCCTAACTCCCAGCAGAGGCTTCTTTTTAGTTATTACCATTAACAACAATAGATGGTATTTATTGAGTTTACAAGTTCTAAACATATGCTGCATTTAATATCACTTAAACCTCACAATTACACTGCAGGGTATATATTAGGAGATTAAGGTGGCCATTTTACCGAAGAGACTTAAAGGGTTTAAGTAACATGCCCCAAATCACGTGACACTCTGCCAAGAGTAGCTGTAGCAACATAGCAATAGAAAGCAACAAACACAATGATACAGTGACCATAATGCCCAGTCCACAGTCAAAAAGGCTGAAACTGCACAGAGAGGCATAGATTCCACCAGATTAGCACCCTGAGGTGTTAAGAGCAGAGCTGGTTTGAGTAGACTGTGCTGAGGCACCTAACATTCATGTCCCCACTCCATCTCCCCATCCCTCATCTTCTTCTGAATCCAAGGCACTGCTGAGAGGAGCAGAATTCTCAATCTACACAACTGAAGCCAGAGCTCATGCCTGCTATGCGGGCACACTGGATGCTGGAAAACACTGCCAGCTTTCCCCACACACTAGCTCCCAGAAAGTTTTTACCCTACGCCAAGCCTTTACCCTATAAGCCTGAAGGCTCTTTCCTGAAGAGTCCGATCAGCTCAAGAAGGACCAAAAGATATTGTTTTTTGGTGTTCCCCAAACAATAGCCCAGGCAGTTCACCCTGTCCTGCAGTTCATCACAATAGGCCCCAGCCATGAATTCAGAATTCCATTCATTTTTTTTACCAAGCCATTTTACATAATCACCAGGGCAACCACTAAGAAAATAACATGAAAAAATACATTAAATGAAATGACAAGGGAATTAAAATAGTACATTAAAAAATATCCATTTAACAAAAAGAAGGCAGTAATGAAGGAATAGAAGAAAAAAATTGAAAACAAATGGCAAAATTACTTACATAAATCCTACCTTATCACTAATTACATTAAAGGAAAATGATTTTAACAGTCCAATCAAAAGGCAGAGATTGGATGAATGGATTAAAAAACATGATCCAACTATGTGCTGTATATAAGAGATATACTTTAGATTCAAAGACACAAATGGTTGAAAGTAAAAGGGTGGAAAAGGATATAATATGCAAGTAGTAAGGAAAAGAGATCTAGAATGGCTATATTATCAGACAAAAATTGTTACTATAAAAAAGCAAGACATTTTATAATGATAAAGGGGTCAATCAAGCAAGAAGACATAAAAATTGTCAATTATATGCAACAGAGTCCCAAAATACAGAAACAAAAACTGACAGAACTGAAGGGAAAAACAAACAATACAACAATATTTGGAGACTTCAATACCCTTCTATCAATATGGATATAATAACGAGACAGAAGATCAATAAGGAAATAGAAGATTTGACCAACATTTAAAAACCAACTATATCTAACAACTATAGAACCCTCCACCCAAAAGCAGCGGAATACACATTCTTCTCAAGTGCACTTGGAACACTCACCTATATGTTAGAATGAAAGGCTATATGTTAAATAAAACAAGTGTCAAAAAATTTAAAAGGATTGAAATAATACAAAGCATGTTCTCTAAGCACAATGGAATGAAATTAGAAATATACAACAAATGGAAATTTTGGAAATTCACAAATATGTCCCAAATAAACAGCATACTACTAATGACTTCTTTGACAGTTAGGTCAAAGAAGAAATCACAAGGAAAATTACAAAAGACTTTGAGATGAATGAAAATGGAAAACACAACACACCAAATCTTCTGAGATGCAACAAGGAAATTTAGCTACAAACAACTATATTAGAAAAGAAGAAAGATCTTAGGCCAATAACCTAACCTTTCACCTTAAGGAATTAGAAAAGGAAGAACAAATTGAACACAAAGCAACCAGAAAGAATGAGATAACAATCAGAGTAGAAATAAATGAAATAGGTTATAGAAAAATAAAGAAAATTAATGAAACAAAAAGTTGGTTTATTGAAAAGATCAACAAAATTGAGAAATCTTTGGTTAGACTGACCGATTAAAAAACAAAGAAAATGACTAGTAATACACAGGAATCTCTTCTCCAGAAAAATAGCTAGAGAACAGGCTGAAACAGGCCCAAAATAGATCTTCTAGGGTTTAGGACAGCAGGGGAAGACTGCACACCACCCAGAGGAGAGAGGGACAAAAGAGAGAAATTGTGACAACAGAACCAGAACCGTGAGTTTTTAATCAGCAGCAGCGGCTGCTGCCGGCACCCTCCCCCACACTCTTTAGAATTCTCGGGCCTCTGGGCCTGCGACTACAGACAAAGGGGGCTCCAGGGATCTACCACTCCCGGAAAGGGGAGAGAGAGGGACACAGCCTTAGGCTGACTCAGGTTCTGACGTGCAAATTTGGG
>JAQZBX010021178.1:0-32484 GCA_029593785.1 Cabassous unicinctus
AAAAAAAAAAAAAAAAAAAAAAAAAAAAAAAGCTGGGGTAGCTATACTTGTATCAGATGATATAGATTTTAAAAGCAAAACTGTTATTAGAGAGAAAGAAGGACATTGCATATTAATAAAAGGAATGATTCACCAGGAAGAAATAACAATCGTAAATGATATGTACCTAACCAGGATGCCCCAAGATACATGAGGCAAACACTGACAAAACTGAAGGGAGAAATAAACATCTCTACAATAATAGTTGGAGACTTCAATACACCACTCTCAGCATTGGATAGAACATCTGCGCAGAGGATCAAAGAAACAGAGAGCTTGAATAATATATAAATGGACTAAATCTAATAGATATATACAGAACATTGCACCCCAAAACAGCAGAATATATATTCTTTTCAAGTGCTTATGGATCTTTCTCCAGGATAGATCATATGTTGTGTCACAAAGCAGATCTCAATAAATTCACAAAATCGAAATTATATGACACACTTTCTCTGATCATAATGGAATAAAGTTGGAAATCAACAAGTGGCAGAAAAAGGGAAAATTCACATATATATGGAGATTAAACAACACACTCTTAATTAAATAATCTGTGGGTCAAAGAAGAAATTTCAAGAGAAATCAATAAATATCTTGAGACGAATGAGTGTACAACATTTCAGAACCTATGGGATGCAGTGAAGGCAGTGTTGAGAGGAAAATTTATAGCCCTCAATGCTTACATTAAAAAAGAAGAAAGTGCTAAAATCAATGACCTAACTACACAGCTGGAGGAGCTAAAAAAAGAACAGCAAACTAATCCCAAAGCAAGTAGAAGGAATGAAATAACAAAGATCAGAGCAGAAATAAATAAAATTGAGAACAAAAAGTCAATAGAGAGAATTAACAAAACCAAAAGTTGGTTCTTTGAGAAGATTAACAAAATCAACAAACACTTAGCTAGACTGACTAAGAAAAAAAGAAAGAAAATGCAAATAAATGAAATAAAAAATGAAAATGGGAACATTACTACTGACCTCAACAAATAAGAGAGATCATAAGAGGATATTATGAACAACTTTATGCCAAAAAACTAGACAATATAGTCAAAATGGAAAAATTCCTAGGAATGTACAAACAACCTACACTGACCCTGGAAGAAATAGAAGACCTCAACAAACAATCACAAGTAAAGAGATTGAAACAGTCATCAAACAGCTCCCCAAAATGAAAAGCCCAGGACCAGATGGTTTCACAGGTGAGTTCTACCAAGCATTCAAAGATTTAATACCAATCTTACTCAAGCTCTTCCAAAAAATTGAACAACAAGGACCGCTACCAAACTCATTCTATGAAGCCAATATCACCCTAATACCAAAGCCAGATAAAGATATTATGAAAAAAGAAAATTACAGACCCATTTCTCTAATGAATACAGATGCAAAAATCCTCAATAAAATACTTGCTAATCAAATCCAACAAAACATTAAAAGAATTATTCATCATGATCAAATGGGTTTTATACCAGGCACGCAAGGCTGGTTCAACACAAGAAAATTAATCAGCATAATGCACCACATTAATCAATCAAAGAAGAAAAATCACATCATCTTATTGATTGATGCAGAAAAGGCATTTCACAAAATACAGAATCCTTTCTTGATAAAAATACTACAAAAAATAGGAATTGAAGGAAACTCTCAACATGATAAAGACCATGTAAGAAAAACCCACAGCTAACATTGTACTCAATGGTGAAAGACTGAAAGCTTTCCCGTTGAGATCAGGGACAAGACAAGGATGCCCATTGTCACCACTGTTGTTCAATATAGTGCTAGAGGTTCTAGCTAGAGCAATCAGGCAAGAAAAAGAAATAAAAGGCATCCAAATTGGAAAGGAAGAATTAAAACTTTCACTATTCACAGATGATATGATTGTTTATCTAGAAAGTCCTGAAAAATCTACAACAAAGCTGCTAGAGCTAATAAATGATTTCAGTAGAGTGTCAGATTACAAGATTACAAGATTAGTAGGCAAAAATCAGTGGTGTTTCTATACACTAGTAATGCACAATCTGAAGAGGAAGTCAGGAAAACAATTCCAATTACAATAGCAACGAAAAGAATCAAATATTTAGGAATAAACTTAACCAAGGATGTAAAGCACCTGTATTCAGAAAACTATAATGCATTGCTAAAAGAAATTTAAAAAGACCTAAATAATTGGAAAAACATTCCATGCTCATGGACTGGAAGACTAAATATCATTAAGATGTCAATTCTACCTAAATTGATATACAGATTCAATGCAATCCCAATAAAAATTCCACCAACATTTTTTAAACAAATGGAAAACACAATTATCAAATTTATCTGGAAGGGTAAGAGGCCCCAAATAGCCAGAAACATCTTAAAAAGGAAAAGTGAAGTTGGAGGACTCTCACTTCCAGACTTTAAATCATATTACCTAGCTGCAGTGGTAAAAACAGCATAGTACTGGCATAAAGATAGACACACAGACCAATGGAACTGAATTGATGGTTCAGAAACAGACCCTCACATCTATGGCCAAATGATTTTTGACAAGCCTGTTAAACCCACCCACCTGGGAAAGAAGAGTTTATTCAACAAATGGTGCCGGGAGAACAGGATATCCATAGCCAAAAGAAAGAAAGAAGACCCCTATCTCATACCTTATTCAAAAATTAACTCAAAATGGATCAAAGACCTAAATATAAAAGCAAGTACAATAAAGCTCCTAGAAGAAAATGTAGGGAAACATCTTCAAGAGTCGTGGTAGGTGGTGGATTCTTAAACCTTACACCGAAAGCACAAACAATGAAAGAAAACATGGATAAATGGGACCTCCTCAAACTGAAATACTTCCGTTATTTAAAGGACTTCATCAAGAAGGTGAAAAGGCAGTCAACTTAATGAGAGAAAATATTTGGAAACCACATATCTGATAAGGGTTTGATTTCTATTCTATATAAAGAGATCATACATCTCAACAATAAAAGAGCAAGCAATCCAATTAAAAATGGGAAAAAGATTTAAATAGACATTTCTCCAAAGAGGAAATACAAAAGGCCAAAAAGCACATGAAAAAATGTTCCATGTCACTAGCTATAAGGGAAATGCAAATTAAAAGAAAAATGAGATATCATCTAACACCACATAGAATGGCCATTATTTAAAAAAAAAACAAAAACCAGACAACAATAAGTGCTGGAGAGGATGTGGAGAAATAGGAACACTCCTTCACTGTTGGTGGGTGTGTAAAATGGTGCAGCCTCTGTAGAAGACTGTTTGGTGGTTCCTCAAGAAGCTAAATATAGAACTGCCATATGATCAAGCAATTCCTCTACTTGCAATATATCCAGAAGAACTAAAAACTATGACACGAACAGACATCTGCACACCGATGTTCATAGTGGCATTATTCACAATTGCCAAAAGATGGAAACAACCCAAGTGTCCATCAACCAATGAATGGCTAAACAAAATGTGGTATATACACACAATGGAATACTATGCTGCAGCAAGAAGAAATGAAATTGGGACACATGTGATAACATGGATGAATCTTGAAGACATTATACTAAGTGAAGTAAGCCAGGCACAAAAGGACAAATATTGCATGGTCTCATTAATATGAACTAAATACGAAGAATAAACATATGGAGTTAAAACTTAGAGTATAAGTTATTAGGAGATAGGAGGAGGGTTGAGAAGAACTACTGGTGCTTAATGTATGTAAAAGCTTTATTTAACTTGAAAAAAAGTGTGGAAAAGTGTGGAAATGCAGAGTTGATGGTCACACATTATAGTGAGTAGCAACTGGTTTATAAATGGGATTGTGGCTGAAAAGGGTAGTCTGAGGAAGTAAATGTCAATTGAAAGAAAGCTAAAGAATAATCTAGGGACTGAATAACACAGTGAACCCAGAGGTGGATGAGAATTGTGGTTGAGGGTACAAATGCAAACGTGTCCTTCTGTGAGCTAGAGTAGATGTACATCACTATTGCAGGGTGGTGGGAATGTGGAGAAGCATGGGAAAACTAAAATTGGTGCGACCTAAAGACTGTGGTTAACAGCAATACTATAATATTCTTGCATTAATGCCAAAAATGTACTGTGTTGATAATGGAGGTGTATGGAAAAAGTGTGCCAAATGTATGCTATGAACCACGGTTGGTGGTAATAGTCTGATGATATTATCTCTTAATTTGTAACAAATGTTCCAGCACGATGTGGTGTGTTGGTGAAGGAGTGTTGTACAGGAATTCTACACGTGTGTATGATTGTTTTGCCAGTTTACAACCTCTGTAATAAAATATACTTTTTAAAAAATAGGACAGGTTGGGGGAAAAATACACCAAATGTAAGATAGGGACTATAGTTAGTAGTAATATTTTGACAATGCTCTTGCATGGTTTGTAACAAATGTTTCACAACAATGCAAAGTGTTGGTGGAGGGGTGATGTATGAGACCCCTGTTTGATGTTACATATGTTTATTTTGTAAGTTCACAATCTTTACTATATACTTACTGTTTATGCATGTCATGTATGAATGATATACTTCAATAAAAATATATTTAAAAAACAAACAAATAAAACAAAACGAGTGAAAAAAACAATGAGCAAACAGAAGAGGGCACCCTCTTGGCAGGGTGTGGTGGTGGAATTAATGATTTTGGTATTCTGGTATTTCAGATTATACCTTCAAAAGTAGCTAATGCAATTCCTTAATTTCTTCAGTCAGGCAGGAAGGTCATTCTTATCCCTGATAACTGTAAAACAGCAAAACAAATACCACAAATTTATGCTCCCAAACAAACAAAATAATCTTTCAGCCCAGAGTGATATTGTTGGAGCCTGAGAGTTTCCATAGTCCTCTGGGCAGGTCAAGAATGGAAGGATTCTTTTAAACCTGTTGGTGCCTTTCTCACTGGTCAGGGCTTCCACCCTGCCTCCCCTGACCCATACCTCTCTCATTCTCTATGTTTGTTGCCCGTGTTCTGAGACCTGAAGGAGCCCTTTCCTCCTCTTCTCTGCTAGTTCTTATCCAGGGTCCCTGGGTATCTATCTTCCCCATTAATCACTCTGCTGTGCCCTTGCTGGCTCCTGCATCGACATGCTGGCGCACGGGAGCCAAACTTTCAGCTTTAGAAGTGCACCTACCTGAAGAGACTCCCATCACCTCTCCCAGGTGAGGCAGTGTCTGAAGGTGGCTCTGGATGAATCCAAAGATTGAATCAGATGAGGTCAGGGTTCTAAATAGACTGCGTATTTGTTTTCTGTAATGCAAAACCCCAATATACAGAAGGCAGGAGTGTCCAAAGAACCCAAAACATTTCTCAAACAGCTGGCACAGTTTCCTAAAATTCTGCTGAGCTTACTGGAAATGTGTTTAAGTCTGCTTTGGACCCTTTGGAACATGCCATTTCCATCTTTGAATAGGTTTTTAACTCAATTCTCACATTAGAATATATAATATTCTATGGGAAAAAGGCAGCCTTGCCAATATAATTTCAAGGTGACTGCGTCTTTTATGTAACATATGTCTAATGCCCTGGGTATAATAACTACCACTGTGTAACATCCCCTAACTTTCCATGGGTAATTAACTGATAACTGCTCTGTGGATGTTATATAAACCCTTTATTAAAACACATAATTCAATAAAGAGAGATTGAAGTCCAAATCACAGTGAAGGGCAGCATTTGGGCTTCTCCGTTTCCACGTGCAGCTGAATTGGGGCTGCCAGGTTGGGACCATTTGCCCTCTGCAAGGATGGGGTGCAGTCCTGGGGAAGAGAAAGAAACAATTGGACATCAGTCCTTTTATGTAACAACTTCAAATTAGATTGTGAAAACCACAACCATCCGGGAGGTGAGTCCTCTGGCTGGGGTTAGCCTCAGTGTTTGGCACTTGGAACTTTCTGTGATGAAAGACAAATTAGCACACTGCACATACAAACAGGGGAATCGATGAAACCAAAAAGAAACTGCCACAAGAAAATAAAGATTAAATGGGAGATAAAGAATGATGTCCTCAAGTATTGGAAACACTCCTCACCAAAAGAAAGACTCCTTTGTATTGTTTTGCTAAAGTCGGCCATAATTTTGATGTTTCATAAAAATTTAAGTGGAGATTTTCTTTCCATGGTAGACATAAATCTCCTGGAGGAAAGATTTTATATGTAAATCCAATTTTGTGGTGCTAAGAAAACAAAGAACAGGTGAAGATTTTACTGCAGGTAATTTTGTAAATTATTAAAGAAAAAAACTTCCATCACCATGTTATAAATACACTCTCTATCAAAAGCTAAAATAGCAAATCAACAATACCTTTTTTAGGTGTTGTAAATACAATACTCAAACCCTAAACTAGAAATAAAACTGCCTATAAATATTTACCGGCTAGATGACTCTGTGATAATAAATAGCTCTTTCAAACCAATACAGAAAATATCAAAATACTGAAATGCACCCGTGTCTGAATATGTAAAATAACTGCAATCTAATATATGTAGCTCATACCAAAATGTATACTAAGGCTTTGCTGAAAAATGCATCTTTGGGAGTATAAATTATTTAAGGGACATAAAATAGTTCATTACAAATCTGTTTTTAAGAAAGTACAGAATTAGATCTTTAATGGGTTCATTCATAAAGTTTAAGAAGCAAATTAAGAAAAAAATTTTAAGATGGCATGTGTATAGTTTAAGAAAGTTCTTTCTCATGTGTGAAAAACAATATCTACCCTTGGCAGTCTGCTAACTTCCACCTTTCCAAAGAAAGCAAAAGAAATTGGCATGGGAAATATAGCTTGAAAGAAATTTTAAAAATCTGAGATTGATTGGTTGAGCAACATCTTTTTTCATTTTAAACAAAAATCCTTTGTAACAGATTGTTTACTTCCCTCAATTTTTAGAGTGGGGTAAAAGGAAATTACGTTTGAAGCTCAATTTATTGTTGGAGTCAGTTAAATTCTGAGAATGTGTGCCCTACCTCGGTCTAGTACCTCCTTGCACCTTCCCATCAAATGAAGCCATTAGGCCAATGGTATAAACCCAGGCACATCTTACGGAGTTCTGAAGAAATCAGACAGACACTGGGAGAGAGAAAGAGAGGCAATGGAGGCAGAGAGGTAGGAACAGAGAGTCAGGGAATGGAAAAATCTTCCTACTGAGCTACTGAAAGACTGGTTGCTTTTAAGGTAAATTTAACAATCCTTACCAAGGTAGCATGGATTTAATGTGATTAGTGGCCTGATTCCCATTTTTGGTTATCACATGATTATGAATATATTTTATGGGCAATTTGTTATGTCAGTATATTGCTCACCATTCTTCATCGTTTGCCTCATCTGTACAGATTTTAAAAGAAAACAGAAAATGAAAAAAGACGCTCATTTCACGTCCCCCTGCCATGCAGCCCTGGAATGAAGCACATTACTCAATAGTTTACCTAAAAACCCAGAGGCTTCAGCTTATTAATATGAAATCCTATGCCTGGCTCACTTGTTCAGGGCCCTGGGAGTCTCATCAGAGATTGGCAGTCATGGTGTTTGAAAGAGAGTGCGGCAGCTGCTTCTGGTAAGAATCTCATGGGGTCTGGTGCCAGTTTGAGTCAATCTGCTGGTGGTTTCGTACAATCTAGGGTTACAGTCAGAGCATTCTAATCAGGATATTTCACCCTCATTCCTTCTTCCCATCACCTGCAATTCATAAAGTAAGCCAGTAGACAAGAGGAAGTTCCATAGGCTCCTTTACCGGACAACCTTCGTGGAGCTAGACTTCATGTAGCAGCTAGTGTGAGGCTGAAATGGAATTGCTCTTTGCCCACTATAGAGGAAGTGGTTTAGAGCCTACCATTTTTATGGATATTCCCTGGTTCCAGTAATGGGTACATAAATTCCAAGTGACACCCCAAAGCCAACCTAGCTCTTGCTGCACTCTCAAGGTACACTGTAAGACTAGGGGCACCCCTGTGCACAAAAAGCAAGCAGATCCAGTTTCACTGTGAGAAGGTCAATCAGTTTTCATGCTTCCCATAAAGACAATGCTTTTAAATTTCATTCTCAGATGAATTTTACTGGAGGATTGATTTCATGTTTTTCTCATACAGATTTCACTGTTTCATGATATTCTACTTCTTTATGTGTAAAAGGAATTTGAGAGCTTTCTCATGTTTTGATCTAAAGAAATGCTTTTGACCAACCTAATCCAACCTGCCACCTCTCTCAAAACTCCCCACACCTCTCTCTAGAAGTTTTTTCTACATTTAAAATTTTTAGTTTCCCTGCCCTTGCCCATGCTGCTCTGTCTGCAGTCTTCATTTGGTCTGTCTGGCCACACCTACTCATCTTTGAAGAATCAGTTTCAATTTTACTTCTGCCTAACATCTGCTTTGACCAATCCTCCCTCTTCTCATTGTCTGGCAGCATAGACACTTCTACCTCCTATAGACTTGCATCCCAGGATGCAGCTCTTGGTGCTTTAAGGTGTTGACTATAGATTAGAAGTATCTGAATTCCCAATACAGGCCCAGGAACCTAATAGGTGTTCAATAAAATAAATGTACCCTGAATGAATGAATAAAATTAGTGGAAAGGATGTAGGTTTGGACTCAATCAGATCTGTGTGTGAAAACCTAACTTTATCACTTATTACCCACATGGCCTTGGACAAATTACTTAATGTTTCCTAGTTTCACTATCGGCAATTGTGAAATGGGGCTAATAATAATATCTGCATAGTAGGGTTCTTGTAAAGCTTAAATAAGATAATATATCAGGTTCCAGGCACATAATAAGTACTGAATAAAGTATAGTCCTCCTTGCCTTCTGAGCACATAAACATGTGAATTTGTGTTCATGAAAAAAAGACTGAAATGACCAAATTTGGTAGAAGTGTCTATAAACCTGACAATTCAGCCTTGTCTCAAAACCTTCTCTGTTTCTCAGCTTTCCACCAACCATGGACCTTCTTTCTCATGATTATGTGAAATAGTTCAGTCTAATTGAATAAACTCCTGGAGTTTTAGTAACTTATCTTTCATGCTTAAACCAGTTCTGATTGGCTTTCCCATGTCCTAAAATGGTAAGTTAAAAACATATATTTAACCATCTTCAGTGACTTATTTTGAAGAAGATATTTAATTAGCATGTTTTAAAATTCTGCAAATGTCATGTCCAATTTTCCTGTCACCTCCACAACTAAATCTACATATATGGCTTCTGAAAATGTTCATTATTTGGCTGACAGTAGTTAGATTATAGCAGTAATAGAAATAAGAATAATCAGTAATATACAAGATGAAGCTAGAGATGCGGTGTTTAAAATATATATATATATATGTATTTATGAGTTTTAAAAATGTTTCATTCAACAACTAAAACACTCAAACTATCTGAGAGATTTAATGGCTCATCTTATAGCTGCTGAGAAGAAAGAAATAATCTATTCACATGTGGCCCTGAATACAGAAGCGTAAAAACACAAAGCTTTGTAATATTTCAAGCATCTTTAGTTTGTGTTCTGGAATGCAGAGATGGGGCTTAATATTGTTAATCTAAAATGGGAAATATTGGAAAATGAGAGTCTGAATAATAATAATTAATAATAAATTCTTGCAATTACAAAAGATCTTTCATTCCAACATCCTTGGGAATTTAGTATTTTTCCCAAGGGCACTGTTTAATGCTCCTCTCATGCAATTGACTTACAGCATACTGACATGGAGAATCAAAGGCAAAATAGCACTTAACATTGAAAGATTGAGCCACTGCAGCAAGACCAAACACAAATCTCCTTCTAGTAAACTCTGCTTTTTTTCTCTCAAAATATTGTTTTTTAGAAGCTAATAAAACCCGCTAAAGCTTTTAGCCTCTTCCCACAGTTGTTGCCCTGCAACTTGGAGTAGCCCTTTTTGTTGCCATGATTGGTCAAATTAATTCTTCATTTTTATGCACAATCATGGCCCCTCTCTTTGCTGGCCTACTGGGACATATATTAATCATATTTTAATAGCCCATTAGGTGTAGTCATATCCTGTGGCAACCAGGTCTCTATTAATTTCAAAGTATTTAGCTTTATGCTGCATATCCAATAATACATTTCTCCATCTGCTTAGGTAAAGAGTGAACTGGGAGATAATGGTCAAAACAATACTTTGTAGGTTTTCATTAGATCATATGCTTTTTTGGGGGGAGTGGGGAAGAGGCAATACAGTAAATTATATATAACTATACAGAATATAACAGGAACATTATTACAAGTAAATGCCAGTAGATTGATTATTCAAAGCATAGTTGCTAGTCCAACATCTATGTAATAGATACAAAGTATGAATAAATATGCATACATTACATTCCTGTTGGACCTCAATAAACCTGTTTCTAATAAATAACACTCTTGCCACATCTAGAAGTCTCCGTTTTTCTGAAACCTGATTCATGGACTGCATAATGGTTAGTACTTAGAAATGGGATATGGTACATATTAAATTTGGGCATGGTAGTACGAGTTTGGTTCTGAAGAGAACTGCCATTTATTGAACATCACTTTGCTTGGCCCATTATTTCAGGTAATTGTCACAATGAGAGGTAGGCATTATCATCAATTTTGGAGATAAGAAATCTGAGCTGCAGAATGGCAAATGACCTAACTGAACTGAATGATTTGCCCAAGATCAGTCAGTTAATAAAATAAGACTAGCTGAAATTTTACTTTGTAGTCAAGGAATTTCCTAAAGGTAAAATAAAATAAAAGAAGATGAAACATAAATCATAACACATATGTTAAAGCCTTACTATACACCTAGGCCACAATCTTTATTATGGCAGGGATTGTGTCTGTCTTATTTATCATTGTATCCACTGTGAGTACTCAGTTTCTGGCAGAGATTAGGTGAATAAATATATGCAGAATAAATGAATGAATGAAAGCCATCCTTTATGGTCATGCCTGACACCTTATAAATGACCACACATGTAGATGTTTTCTAGGTTGAGGTAGGCCTTAATTTTATGCTCTAGGGAAAAATAAAGCTCATTTATTATGTTGGCAATATCAGAACAGATCAATCTTCATAAATTATACGAAATATCATTGTTCTCTTTGAAAATTCTCAACATGTTTCTGATGGATTGCATACTTGTACAATTGAGATTTCATGAATTCAACAGATATTGTTTTGTTGCTATGCTGTATAGTAGATACATAAAGAAGAATATGATACTGACATTATCTGCAGTAGCTGACCTGGCATAATGGGAAATAATCGGAGACTGGAGTTTGAAAAAAATCATGTAGAAACCTGTGATCTTGGTCATGTTATTTAGTGTAGCCCAGACTCAGTTTTCTCATTTGTCTTAACTATTTACTTTTTGTGTCCTTATGTTTTATGAATGTCTCTTTTAAGTAGCCCATCACTGTATTTTGCTTTAATGCAATATGATATATGTATATTTAATTTGGAGAGTTTAGGCAATTTATATTGATATGTTTGAATAATTTCTTCTTTCTTATTTTGTGACTTCTGTTTGTCTCTTTCTTTTGCATACTCCTTTCACTGCCTTATTATGTACTGGATGTTTCATTCCTCCTCCCCCCTTACTCCTTTCTTTGGAAGTTTTATACCTTCTGTCTATTCCTTTCGTGGCTTCATGGTCACTTTAGTATGCATATTTAACTAAGTCTAAACTGTTGGGACTTCAGTGTAGTTATAGGTCTGGATGAAAAGAGGGGTGGCAGGGGTGGGTCATGAGAAGAATTAGAAAAGTCTTGCTGGCCAACTACCTGAGGGCATTCCATTGCAGTTTTATCTGGTGAAATAGGATTAATCTCTTCAGACAGGGGAGTGAGGGCTTTTTGCTCAGGGAAGGTGGTTACAGGTTTTTCAGGCACAGCAGGGATAATCTCTTCATGTGGAGGTTGGATGGCTGGTTCCTCAAGGCAGACTGGAGGTCAGTTGCCTGGTTCCTCAGAGCAGACCATTAGAGGTGTATCTGGCAATGATTCAGCAGAATCTAGGGTTTCAATGTCCTCACCACCATCACCAACACATATGTACCCATTCCAATTTTTAGGATCCCATTCCTTTCTAATTATTGCCCTCACTTTAATAGCAGACACCCTGAAAGGTTGGGAATTTAGTTTATTTTTTAATTCAGCCACTTGCACAATGAGACTCTGGGTCTAGTTTTAGAAATCTCAAGTCTACAGTTAAACAAAGTAAGACTTTCTTTCAGGGCCCACACAGAAACGTTCACATCCTTCATGCAGCCCTTGAGTTGTAAATTTTAAGCCTTGAGCTCATCTCTTTCTTTTATAACTGTATCATGAGTGTTTAGGAAAAAATAATCAACCTCATTATACTTTTTAACTCCACAAAATTCTGTTTAGGTGTCAAAAACACTCTTTCTCAGTCTTGCCTCTTAAAAGCATTTGAGTAGCCATATTCAGTGGTGATATTTTACATATCTCTATTGCCAACTCTCATCATGGACTATCAGTGTCATCTTGATCACTGAAAAGAGAGTCAGTAGTGCCTTTGAATCTAATCAGATTAGAGAACCAATTTCATAAACCCCAGAACTCATACGGAAACCCCATTTTTAAGATTCTGTTTCTCAAGACCCAATCCCAGTACCAAAGCTGTTTTAGTCAGGGTTCTCTAGGGAAGCAGAACCAAGAGGAGATCCTGTAAATATTTTGAGATTTTTATAAAAATTGTCTCACATGACTGTGGGGATGCATGAATCCAAATTTCATAAGGCAGGCTACAAGCTGGGAACTCTGATGAAGGTTTTCAATTAACCTCCCAGAAGCTGGCTGGCTGAAGTAGAAATGGAAATTTCTCTTCTGACTGCTGAACTCATCACTTCTCGTTTTAAAGCCTTCTACTGATTGGATGAGACTTCTCTCATTGTTGAAGGCAATCTCCTCAGTTGATTGTAGATATAATCAGCCATAAATGCAGTCAACTTACTGATGCTTTAAGTCCACAAAATGTCCTCACAGTAACAATCAGGCCAATGTTTGCTTGACCAAACAACTGGACAACAAAACCTGGCCAAGTTGACGCATGAAGTTAACCATCATACCTTGTTATGACTATTTCTCTGTTTTTGCTATCCTTTACCTTCCTTGTTAAAATCAAAACTGAAAAGGTATATTATCAATGATTCACGTTTGGTAATAGACTGATTTATTACATTTTAATGTAGTTTTAATCTTTCAGTCACTTACATTTACATAACTTTACCTGTTAAATAAAAAGGAGTTCTTTCTCCCTTCTTGTTTGCTGACATTTGAAATTCTTTTAATAGTGAACAAATTGCTTTGGGGCATAAATTCTACTGAAACTCATTGTCCACATTCTAAGCTTAGGATAAATTTAATTTAATATTTTGGATATAATAATAACTCTCTTTTATTGGACACCTGATATTTGCCAGGTACTTTGCTGGGTGCTTTACCTATATGATCTCAAATTTTCGTAACCAACTGGAAAGGTAAATATAATTGCCTTTATTTTATGATGAGGAAACTGAGGCTCAAAGCTGGTAGATAATTTAGCTAAATTAAATGGTTAGTAAATGGGATTCTAATTCTGACTTATCTGGTTCCCAAATCTCTGTCTTCTTTTTCCACTTTCCCACAAGGATCCTCTTGAGTGACTGGGCTTTAAAAGGCTGGTTCATGACCTCTTCCCTTGGAAAACTCTTAAATCTAATTGGAAAAAAATGAGAAGGCTTTCCTGTAGTTGTGTTTCTGGGAGCCTTATTTGTAGGATGGAGGTTAGAGATATTGAGATGGCCCTGTATTTTGGCTGGCTGTACATATTTCTTCTAAGACATTGAAGGCTATCTAAAAGTTCCTCTTTTTCCAGACTTCCCAAAACTCAAAAATTCACCCACTCTTTTGACATAGGAATCTCTGAGCCATAATATCTCTGACAATAATGTATTAATATTACTTTCTAGAACATTTGATGTTATTTCAGTTAGTGTTGGTATGATCAGGCCGTAACTGCTCCTTTACTGACATCTAGTATATATCCCTAATGCCTCATATAGTATTTTAAACTCTGGTAATGAAGTTTCTGGCAATAAATTTTGTTGTTTGAGCACAACCTCTGCATAAATAAAGAGATTACTTTATTTCCCTAACTAAAACCTTTCTGGATGAAAACAAAGGTGGGCCAGTCTTATGCTAAATTTTGCTGTGTTCACTCCCTAGTGTTTCTGCAGCACTGCTTTTTAAATTCACTTACTGTCTTCCCTTCAGGTAAATGGGGACAATGCCTAATCACTGACCTCCCTAGATGATGAGGATGTTAAGTGGGTAGATGAGAAAGCCAATTAAATGCTTTCAATTCCAAAGACAAACTATTATAAGTCAAGCTACCATGATTATAAGAGTTTATTGCATTTTTGCAAAGAACAAATTTAAATAAAAAGTAGAAATTGTGTTTAACTTGCATAGTTTACATAAATGTGCTATCAAACTATATATATTTAAATGGCTATATAACGTAAAATATTTTATTTGATTACAGATTTCCTGTTTTAAATGTGTGAAATAATACCTTCTAAGCTGCTCACTTAATTTGCCATTGCCTATGTTCTAAGCAATAGTTTGATGTGAGTAAGACTTACAGAAGAATTGAAGTAGGAGAGCATGGACTTGGGTGACAGCAGAGTGTTCTCTGGGTGGCCATTCCTGCACCTTTTGTCTTCTTTGTAATCACATCCAGGAGTGTTGGTGTGACTCTTGAGAAAAGCAATGTTTAGCTGAAGTAGCAAATTTAGCTCTGCAGTCTTGTGATTGTCCAAGATGTATGCTATTCATTAATTTGGGAAGAATTAACGGTGTACCTATAATCCATGCTGGGAGCCGGGGATGTAAAGATGATTAAGATACAATTGTTGCCTTCAGAGAGACTCAGCTGTGACACCAAATAGCAATAGAATGGGGGTAAGCTCTTCACTAGAACTATGGACAAAGATCCATGAGAAGGAGGAACGGGAAAATCCTATCCAGGAGGGTTAAGGAAGGTGAATGCAGATGACTATGAGTAAAAAGTTTACATTAAGACTAAAATAAAATCCAGGGAAGCAGCTGTGGCTCAAGCAATTGAGCTCCTGTTTACCATATGAAGACCCGGGTTTGATCCCCTGTTAAAAAAAGAAAAAAGGTGTCCCAGACCTGTGCAGTGAGGTGCAGGCCCCCGTGCAGCAAAGCGATGCACCAAAAAGATGATGACGCAACCAAATAGAAAAAAAAAGTCCCTCCCCACAAACAAAGAAAAGAAACACGGCAGACCAGGGAGCTGAGGTGGCGCAAGAGATTGAGTGTCTCTCTCCACTCTAGAAAGTCCCAGAATCGGTTCCCAGTGCTGCCTAAAGTGAAGACAAGCAGACACAGAAGAACACACAGAGAATGGACACAGAGAGCAGACAGCGAGTGCCAAAACAATGGGGGAGGGGGAATAAGTAAGTAAATAAATCCTTAAAAAAAAAAAAAGAAAACATGCTTAAAAAAAGGAAAGAAAATCCATTGCTGTTTTGACATCTGGGTATCGCACCTAGCAATAAACTCACATTTAAATTTTCTTAGCTTCAATGCAGGGAAAACAAAGCAAGCAAAACCACTACAAAAACCATCAAAAAATTCAAACCAAATGTGTACGTGGAGGGAGAAGGAAAATTCTGTCTTCTGCCAGGCCTTTCTTCTCCAGTCCCCAAACGTCTTAAAAGGCAGCTCAATCTGCATAGAGAAGTTGAAACAGGACCCTTCTGCTCTAAACACAGACTCGGTAACCAAACTGTAAAACAAAGCAGTCCAGACATTTGATTCTTTATTGGCATCTTTTCTCTGTAGTGTTTCCACAAGGCAGCTACTCTCATTAAGGTGACATCCACCCACATCAAGGGAAGAAGGAAGCTCTTGACTTTTCACACACCTTCCTGAAGAGCGTCTCTTTCTGTTTCCTTTCTTCGTTCTGTTAGAGTTGTGGCACTTTGAAGGCTTGTACACTAACCAGACTTCCCTAATTTGATGGATCATATGAATTTTTCTCTATTCAAGTGTCTGGCAGAAAATGCATTAAGCTGGACTTTATGGGAAGTCTGTTAAAAATACCTTCTTTGGTGTGAGGATATTACAAAGAGGAATAGAAAGTTGCTAATTTTAGTCTATTCCCAAGAAAGCATGTTTGCATAGGCCAGGGTGGTGGCTTCAGATGTGCCCTTGTAAGGTAGAAGGCAATGGTGCTATTTGCAGTCTGAGTGTCAGCATTTTGCTCCCCTTGTCTTGTGACCTACTAGGCTGCTGCTCTCCCTTAGATGAAAGTGGCATAACATCATGTATTTTTGTTTGGAGTAGAACTGGAACAGGAAAGGACATTCCAGGATGTAAATAAAGGTCCACTTATCTGATATTTATTTTCAGGGAGATCCTTGAGACAGTTCATTGCTTGTCTGTAGAGTTCCGATGTCTTCTTTCAGCGAGGGCTGGGTGTTTGTATAAACTTTAAAGCTTCCTGAGTTTTGATGCAGTGCTGAAACAGAAGCTTTGATGCTGCAAGCTGCTGACTGCAGAGGAAATGGAGGGCTTAAAACGTATCAGTAGATATACAGATCATATAATATCCAGATAATTTCCCTCCCTCGCAGGAATACTGGGGATTTCATAGGTTCCAGGCTAGCAAGGGTCAGACCAAATAAATTGTACAGAGTACTCAAGAGTCAGACCCTGCTTCCCTGTCCAGCCTCATCTCCTAGCACCCCTGCTGCCATCCACAGGTTTCCACCTTACTGAATTCAAACATGGGGGGAATGTTTTGTTTCTAGCCATTTGCCCTTTGATATTCCTTCCTGGAATGCTGCTGCCCCTTCTCCTCCATGGCCCCCTTCTCCCCTTCCTCTGCCTCTTTTATTTATTTATTTATTTATTTTGGGGGGCGGGGGAGGTGCTGGCTAATGTCTTCTTCTCTGAGAACTCAGCTGCTATACAATCCTCCAAGTTGAGATTAAATACTCTTCCTGTGAACTTTAGCAGTTTGTACTTACCCCGATGATTCAACTTAATATACTGTGTTGTAATTGCCTGTTTAATTGTTTCTCTTCCACAATAAATGGTAAACTTTTAAAAAGCAAGGGCTGTATTTTGTATTTTTGGCTAGCACAGTGCCTAGAACATGGGGAGAACTCACTGAACTCATCCCAGCAAAGGTATGAAGTGAGACAAAGTTTTTCCACATCTGTGGTTTTGCAAAAATGTTTGGCATTTACAGTGATAATGTCATTTTAAATAATAAAACATTTTGTGAATTTACTAAATAGATTATTTGATCTAAAAATGACAAAATGCCTGTGCTTTGCCTTGGTAAGGAGAATTTGCAATGAGTCAGGATCAAAGCTGAGAAATGAGAGGCATGTTTGAGCATTTCCACAGACCCTTTTATAGAAGATGAAGTGGACAGGGCTTTAGGACAAGTGTCTCTGTAATAATGGGGTGTGTGGGAATGAATGTTGTCGAGGCAATTAGAGCATGGGGCAGCTAGTCCAAACAGCTGGCTTCTATTCCTAACTTAGCCCAGATTCACTATGACCTCTGGCAAATCACTTACCTTCCGAGGCTCTTTTAAGTGAGCTTTAAAACAAGGATGGCAGTTGTGACCATGTAAACATATGGAATGTGATGAGGACTAATTTCTAGGACAAGGGTTTAAAGAGATTTTCATGAAAGCTATTACTTACTTTGAATGTTGTGAACATTACAAACTGGCAAACTGGCAATGTCAGCTAAAACAAAAAAAAAAAGGTAAACCAGTTTGAATGAGTAGCTTCAACTTCAGCAAGTTTAGAAGCAAATGCTATTTTCTCTGATAAATAAAGCCAGATGTATATAAGGCAAACTGCTTTATAAAAAGAAATGTATGATTCATTCCAATCTTTTTTTTCCCCCTTGATCCATTTTGTTTCTTTCTGTAGAGAATTAACTGGAAAGTTGATCCTTGGAGAGGGGTTGGATGGGGACCAAAATAGCAGAAGTGGAGAGTTTAAGGGAAGTAGAGTCGACTTCACCAGTCCCTGAGGATTTTCACAGAGAAAATAGAACTAGAGACTACACTCTACTATCTGCAGGAATTTCAGAGGGAAGTAGCAGCAGTAGCTCCAGAATTTCTGCTTGTGGGCTTAGTGGTGATAGTACTGTTTTAAGAAGCACTGGTGGCACTGATGCTTGGATTTGTGCTTGCAAAGTGATTTATATTAGATTATAAAAGTAAATGTAGACATTTCAAAGGATGGTGGGGTGGGACTGGCAGAAATTATAGAAACACCCCTAAAGCCCCCAGTTTCCCCCTAAGATATCCTATAGCTACCACCGGAGACTAAGCCAACCAAAGGAATTGGTTAGTAATAGAAGAATACAACTACAAACACAGACCCATCTCAACTGAAAATCATGCTCCCACCTTTCTTTCTGAGCATTTATGGTGAAGGAAACAAATAATGCACTTAAATTCCTATAGCAAGTTTTCTGATTTCCTCTGAAACTATGAGTTTAGTCAAGTGATCCATATATCCAAATGCAGATATTGACCAAATGCAGATACATTGCGTTAAGTGGTATGGGGCTATTTGAAAAAGAGAAGCTTAGGAAAGTATGAGACATTGTCCCTCTTGCCAAATTATTTATGGTTTGGCTGGAGGGACTAGCTGTGTGATAGCAACAATTGGAGGATAATACAGAAAATGTAGATTCTGTCATCAATTATGGGAAGGTAATAAATGTTGTAGCTGATTATGAAAGGAGAGAACTTTAGAAATAGGAGTATTCAAGAAATGTATGGAAAATATAAGCATTTGGCTGGACTTTGTAGAGATTTGAATTGGCAGAGGAGAAGGGAAGGCCAGGGATGGCAAACACGTGTATCTTCATACTGACTGTCTCTTTGTCCATGGCAGATATCGTTAATCAATCACCCCGTAGCAGATTTTCCTTCCCTTAGAGAACTGTACATGTACTGCTTGCTTTCTTAAATTAATTTTAAGAATTGGCTTATCTCCCTGTCAATCTTCAGACATTTCTAGTGTAAAGGTTAAACCTTGCTTATCTCTGTACTCTGTTTGGCACATAGAAGAGGCTCACTGTGCTAGCCATAGAGGTGTGGCACTTGGATCTTCTTTCAAGAAAGAACTTGAGCTGTGAAGAGTGCAGTTAGCTAACTGTCTCCAATTGCAGTGCTTTAGAGATCTGTTGCAGCCATCGAGCTGAGGCTGTACTCTTCTGGGCAACCCATAGCCAATGACTGAGCATGGTGGGGATCCTGAGATTTGGCTATTTCTGCTGTATGTGGAAAATCTCTGCAATCTTATCTCTGGTACTCCCCGTTGAGTTGACTGAGCATTTGTCAGCTCTGCTTTGTACTCTGATACTCTCCCTGCCCGATCTTACTTCCTCTCTGTCTTTCACAGGCATCACTCCACAGTTAACCTCCTGCACGCCTAACTTTGTTCTATCTTCTGCTCCTTGGAGGACCTGCATTGACATATTCAGCAAAAGTTTATGCAATTGAATTATATTGGTGATGAGCTTTCACTTGATCATTCATTCTGTTTTGTCCAGCTCCAAGTTGGGGCCTTCATTCTTTCATTCTACAAACATTTGAACACCAACAAAGTTGGAAGTGCTGAGATAGATGGTGGATATTCAAGGATGAATAATGTGGATTCTTTGACAAGGAAGGCACATAAACGTGTAAGTAGAAACTGGGGCTTAAGAGATGAGTGAGTTGTTCAGGGCCATTGTCCTCCTAAGTGGCCTGCTGAGTTTTGAATCCAAGAAGGAGTTTTGGTTCGAAAGTATCAGTCCTTTCTACACTGCCTTTCTGCTCCATACCCAGTACACTGGCACAAGTGCAGTTAAGTGCACTAGCATTCCCATTACTTTGTCCTAGTTCAGTGATTTCCATAGGGAGCTCTTTGGAACACTAATCCCTCAGGTGTGCTTCATGGATTGAGCATGTATATTAATACAGGTTTCTTGACTGGGGCTTGGGGAAGTCTTTTATATGCTAAGTTTCTCTTGTGCATTTCCAAGAGCAATGTTTTCCAAACTTATTTGACTAGGGAATTCTTTCACAGAACACATCTGAGAAATGCTAACATATCCAGTTAAATCAAATGATGGTTTATTATTTACTACTAGTAAAAGCTAACAGCCAGTCAGCATTTTATATCTGCTAGCCACTGCAATCCTGTTGAGGAAGCATTATTATTAAGACAGTTTTTAGATGAGGAAACCAAGGCACAGAGGATTAAATAACTTTCCCTAAGTTACAAAGGTAGGCAGTGGGGCCATGCCCTGCACCATTGCCCTGCCCCATTGCCCTGCCCCATCATCTGGTACCACTCTGCATTCTTCTGCCTCTCTGTGTCTTTAATGCATTGAGACTAGTGAGCCTGCCCTCTTCAGAGAGAGGGGACACATGACTAAAATTCACCGAAGACACAGGAAAGTACCTGTGAAAGAATTGAAACTGCTTTGCTCAACCACAGACATGGTGCGTTTTGTGCAAGTTGATGAGATACATACACCTGAAAAGAAGGATGGTTTGGATGATGCTTAGTGAGCAAGCCAAGTATTCATCCCTCCATCTGGCAGGCTAGCAAAGGTCACATCGAGGGCTGATTCTCCTTTTCCTCTTGTGCCCCCTCACTTTCCTTTTTCATGCTCTGTTCTATTTTCACATGCTCCCTTTGTCTCCCAATGCACCCTTATCAGATAGCAGCCAACAGATACAGTTGCCTGTATCACTTGCCAATGTTCAACTTATTTACTCTTTCTAAGCCTCACTTTTCACTTGAGTAAAATGGTGCTATTGAACAAAGTCTGAGTAGACATTAAGAAAAAACTATGAGCAGACAATGAGCAAAAAATAAAACCCACAAATGAGCAGGGAGCAGATGTAGCTCAAACAGTTGAGAGCCTGCCTCCCACATGGGAGGTTTAGGTTTCAGCCTCCTAAAGAAAAAACAAATAGACAACGAGCAAAAACAACGAGCACGCAGACAAGAGAGCCATCTCAGGGGGGAAAATAGTCTACATAGTAAGACTGTTGCAATGATTCAATGAAATAATATATGTAAATGACCTGGTACAGAGCAGGCCTTTAATAAATGGTGTAGGCTATGGTTTTGTTTCTCTAGCTGTTTCTGAAATTAAATAGAGATCTCTTAAACTGATTATTCTTCCAAATCTGAGGGATGAAAAAGAATTTAATTTCAGGCACCATGGAAGATAGTAGGGCAAGGAGGGAATATTTTGCAAGAGGAAGTGGCTTTCAGAGCCTCCCCAAACATACCCTCTAAGTACATGGTCACTGTCTATAACTTTCACCTGTAAAAGAGACCCCACCCAGCTTTAGTTCATTTTCTGATGACTTCTGGCCCTGCGGTACCAGGTCTTCTTCATATGCTTAGTGGGTTTGCTGGCCATTAGCCTATGTTTTCTTAAGACTTTCTACTGTCACCTCAATACCTTGATGGTAATTTGAGTCTTTGAAGAGGCAGACAATGAGGGTTTTAGTTGGCTCTAATGTCTATTCTGTGGCTTTATGTGCCTCTTTCCCAGAGATTGCGCATTTGTGTCTATGGGCATAAGATCGATTGCTGCATTGTGCAGTGGAAATGAAAAGGAAACATTCTTTCTTTCCTCTTGAGCTCTGCCTGGCATCGCCTGCACCCTCTCACTTAGCAAAGGGCCTTGTCTGAGCGGTCATAAGTCGTGAGCGCGTGGATACAGCAACTGTAATTGCACACTTATCATTGAGACAAAAAATAAATGAAGTTACTATCTAATTTATTCAGATGGCTCTCAAAATGCAGCATTTCATGTACCAATTTGATTTCCCGGAACTAAAAAGTAACTATGAATGCTTTGTTAGGAAAATTACTTCAGCACAAAATGACTCTTCTTTTTTCCAGCCATAATAACTAATAGCTTAAGATATAAGATAAAAATAACGTATTTTGTAATTAATATTTTAATTTACTAAGAAGGGAGCTAAATGGTGACTAGACTTCTATTCCCCTTGATAATAATGAACCCGGGCAATTTCAAACAAAGAAGAGCAGCCAGGAGTTTAATACCTTTGATTAAGAACATGTTTCCATAGTGGCTATTACGTTCCTATTTAAAAGAGCAAAAACAAAACTCAGGCTTATTTTATTTTGGAACTGCAGGGGGTCTTACGGCATCAAAAGAAGACGAGAAAATGTTTAAGGATAATTAAAGGCAATTTGCCTCATCAGGCCTTTTCCCTCCTCCTTTTTTTCTTCCCCTCCTTCTCCCCACAATACTTGCTAATTGCTGCTTCAATGACCTGAGGATTTTTTTTTTTCTTCAACTAACTTGCCTATTTGGCCATTGCCCATACTTATAATTGACTGCATAAATCAATGTATCTCCATTAGTTCATTTGAAAAAACAGAACATGATTTTCCTCCCTGTCTTATCTTGCTGGCTAGTTAGACACTAGGAAAGCTAAAGACACAGCACTTAGAAGCCTGAGGTCCAACTGAGTGCCAGGGGCTTTTGCCAGGTGTGTTAATTCATTTAATCTTCAAAAGGTGTAGCTTGCTGTAGGGTCCTACTAGTTAGCGTGAGATTGGAGCTCCAAGCTTTTTACTTTTTTATTTTATTTTCATTTTATTACCTCAGTTAAGCTTCCTCTATCTTTTTATTCCTTTAAAAAACTTTCTATTTAGAATTTTTGTTCCTTCCTTCAATTTGAATGCTTCTGGAACACATTTAAGCTTATAACACAAAGGCTGCAAAAAGTGGACTTGGTGACTCTCAGCAAAGCATTGTAAAAAGTCATTCACAGCAGCTTCCCTGGGGACTGAGAAAACTCAGTCACCTATGGGAAATTTTTAGCCGAAGTTTTAAAATAACAGAACCTAGGGTAGGAACTGAGCTCCTAAATAGAAAGCGTTTTAATGTTCATGATGTTTTTTACTCTGAAAATTTATAATAAATGGCATCATCTTCTCAGATAAAGTTGCCTTTTGGGAAGAGGAGTGATTCAGCAACTTTTGACCTCAAAGTTTATGAAGGTTTTCTTTAATCTCAGTTGAATTGAACAGTGTGGACCAAAAATGTCACCTGCTGAGTAAGTGCAGGCAAAATGATGCTGAATTAAACAAAGGATTAAGTTGTATGTTATGGTAGAAAATCCCACAAAGGCCATATGTTTAGAATAAGGTGGTTTTTACTGCGGTTTGGAGAAGGAGTTGCTCACGAGAGGAGGGACAAAGAACAATGGTTGGACATCAATTCTTCTGCTTGATAAAATGTAGGAAAAAAGAGAAAATCCCTTAATCTGGTCAACTATGTGTCAGGGAGGTTAGAATTAGTTTGATTCTCCTTTCCGGATTTGCTTACTTCCAGCAACTCCCCACTACCCTCAAACACACAATACACATAAACTTGCAACTAATGTGTGCACAGAGTCTGGGTTTTAAGGATTTTGGTTTGGTGTTATAGCTTTGATTTTTAACTTAATTTTCCACACACAAACAGCATGTGGAGCATATTTGCTCCAAGTTCTAGTTTCAAGAAACTTTAAAACCAAATATTAGAAATAAAGAAAGTCTTTGGAGAGTAACACAGATGAAAAAGATTTGTGGAATCCCTTGACTGTTCCTGTGGGTTAGCCTGATCACCTTGGAGCCTAACAGTAAGGAGGCAGGGCATAACTTTCAGTCTGAACATCCTCAAAGAAGGAGAAAGGAGTGAACCTGATTCTGTTCTAGCTCTGTTCCTCTTTGACCCTTTATTCTATGCCTTGGGAGGTGTTTTCAATCTCTTGAGTCCTGTGAAACATTTTATCTCCTAGGAACTCTACTTAGTTACTGACTGGCTGGATCTAAGTTAACCCATCCCTAGAAATGACAAAATTTATATATAGTGAGAGAAAGAGAAATATTTATTATAGAAATTGGCTCATGCCACTATGGGGACGGGTGAATCCAAATTCCAAACACAGGCTGCAAGTTGAAACCCTGATGAAGGTGAATTTGTATTCCGCAGAAGCTGGTTGACTGAAGAAGAGGCAGAAATTCTTCTTTCTGACTTCTGAAATCCTCAGTTCTGGCTTTAACATTTCCAACTGATTGGATGAAGACATTCCGCTCAGTGCTGAGGGCAGTCTCCTTTGCAGGTTGTAGATGTAATCAACCATAGATGTAATCAACTGCTTAATGTTACTGTGAGGTCATCTACAAAATGCCATTGCAGTAACATTCAGGCCAGTGCTTGCTTGGCCAAACTACTGGGTACCATAATCTAGCCAAGTTGACATGTGAAATTAACCATCACACTGGGATTAGTCATAATTGAGAAGGAATTTCTGAATTGAGAAGCTAGATTCTCTTTGAATGATGAACTGGAAATGAAATCAAACATTGTAAGTCTGGGTTAATTTTGAAGTCCCATGTGTCCTAAATATGGCATGGTTTCGTATAACAGTAACTTTAAGCCAAGAAGTGGATCCATTCTGGAACAGATTGCCTATTTTCTGCCTCTCCAGCTTCATTGCTACCTTCTTCCTCCGCACTCCCTTGTCTCCAGCCATACTGGTCATCTTTCTGCTTCTGCCACGTGCCAGGCTCCTTTGCATCCAGCCCTGGTATGTACTGTGTCCTAAATCTAGGACATGCCCCCTAGATCCCTCTGACTCCCTTTTGGGGTTCATTACTGCTCATCTGTCAGGTGACTAATTAAAACTTTTCATGTTTTGTTCTCATATCCCTTTGTCTTTTTCATTATAGGGCATATAACCATAATTGAAAGTCACTTGCAGTATTCTTGCTTTATATCTCTCTCTCTCAATAGATTTAAAAGTCATGCGGATAGAGGCTGTTATTGTCTTGGATAGTAGTTCTAGGCCATAGACATTCTTTGGTAAATAATTGTATGAATAAATATATAATTGGTACTGGGATTTCATAAATAGGATCAATATTTACCTGCCTGAGGCAGCAGAGGTGTAAGTCACAACTAAGAATTGGGGGTGAACTAACCCTAGGATTTTAAATGCTAAAAAGAGAAGGACATGGGTGGCCAACATACATCAAACAGTGAGGAGTGCTGGAGAAGACAGAAGACAAGCAACACTGGTCATTTGCCATCCAGGCAGAGAACAAAACCAAGGTTTACTGGAGATCATTACATGTCAGGTAACAGAATAGGGCTTGTGTGTAGAACTAGTTTAATGGCATCTTATTGAAAGCCCCTTGTATCAAACATACTAATTCTGGTAACTCAAATCTGTCAGTGAAGTAATTTTTTGACCTTCTGACAAAGACTGGGATCTAAAGATTCAGTGTTAATTTGTCCATATATATAGTAATGCAATAGTCCTCATCACTCTGTGCTTCTTTGATACCTGACATTCCACAACCTTACTCTGAGCCACATGCCCTCCTGTAACCCCACAGGACCCTCTATATCTATCATTGCATATATTTACTTGTTTCTTAATGGTAGTGATTTTCTCATTTGCCTATATACTTCCATGCCTAGATCAATGTCTTGCAATAGACACCCAAAAAAATGTTTGGCAAGCATAATGGAGCTAAACTGATTTTAATTAAATAATTGTTTCCTTTTACTAAGTAAATGCTTTGTTTGAGAAATGGCTAAATGTATATTCATATAATGGGTACCTAGCAGACTACACATCATGAAAACTGAATAATGTTTATTGTTTGACCAATTTTAGTCACAGATACTTTGATAGACTGATTACAAAAATGGCCCCAATTGTTCATATCTCCCTGTATCCATGTTCTCTGCAATGCGGTTTTGTGGCATTCCCCCATCAAGAGATGGAATCTGTCTACGAAATCCTTGAATGTCAACTGGCCTTAGGATTTGCTTTGGCCAATAGAATGCAGCAGAAATGGTGGCATACCAGTTCTAAGCTTAGAGGTGCACTCTTTTGAAATTCTACTCAATTGCTTTGTGAACAAGTCTGGACAGTTGTTTCAGCTGAGGTCATCCTGGACCAACTGGTTTCCAGATGACCTGCCGGTTGACTGCAAATATATTCATTGAGCCAGAAGATGTAATGATTGATAAGACCAGAAGAATTGTCCAGCTCTCCCCAGCCCAAGTAGCTGACCTGCAGAATTGTGAGCTAAATAAATGGTTGTTGTTAAGCCATTACATTTTGGGGGTGGTTTATTATGCAGCAAAAGTTAATTGATACAGAGATGTTACTTTTAACTTACCAAGTAAAAATAGTTCAAAGTAGATTTTACTAAGAAGAATGGTGGTGAGATCAAGCCCAAACATACAGCACTCCTTGGAAAGAAGAGTTCTAAATGGAATGACCTGGACAATAGAAGACTTAAGACATTAGATACCTTGAGCTGGGATTCCTCAAGTTGACAAAGGAGAAGAGTTTCTTTAGCGAATAATATTGGCTTGTGACTATGCAGACCCCATGAGGCATACTGTAAACAGTGCAAGCTTCACCCAATTTAGAGATGATTTGAGAGGACGGATCAAACATAAAGATGTGATTACTTGATGATTTGATATACAGAAAGGTTAAGTAAGTCATGGCATACACATGGTGGGTAGGACCCTGAATGACTTAATGGTAATTGCAATCTATCAGTATTTGGGAAGAATATACATCACACACAAATAATTATATGCCATGGGGATAATAATTAGGAATGATTTTTAAAAAGAGAATTAAGGAGTGATGCCTGTAAGGCCAATGAATGTTAAATAGCTTTCATGATATGAAGTGTGAAGGTTTGAATTTGCACCACCATCCATTGGTTATTTGACTTTAAGAAAGTCAGTAAGCCTCAGGTTCTTCAGGTGGAAATTGGGTTTACTATAATTTTATCTACTTCCCAGAGAGAATCCAATAAAATGATGTACAGGTCAGCACTTAGTTAATTGTCGAGAGGTAGTGCAATGGATTTTATTATTTAAGGTTGGTATTGAAGAGTATAACTAGGCAATTTTTGATGATCAGCTCATGGACAGTCATAAAGGAGATAAAAATTTTTTTCAGTCCATGGCTTCCATCATTTAAGTCAGCCTCCCTCGTTGTCCTTCCCCTCACCTCTCCCCAGAATAACCCTGTTTATTGCAGACAGTGGAGTAGCCTCTTTTTTGCTGAAGTTGGAATGTTCATTCACCCTGTGAGTTAGGGTGATGATACAGCTTCACCTGCCTTTGAACATTTCTGCTTTTATATTCCTGTGACATGCTATAGGTCATTACATAGCAAAGGTGTGTGAGAGAACAGATGTGTCCAGTGCTATTTTGTTAGCCTACATTTGGAATTAGGAATTTTAAATTTTGGGGGGTGGGGGTGGGGCAAAGAGAGCCTGATGATATTTTGAAACTCTCTTCTGTATTTTAAATTCCCATCAGTTCCTTTGGTACCAGGGACCCAGCCTATTGAGTCATGGCATCCATTGCTTCAGGGAGAGGGCAGGACCTAGCTGAAAACAAAGGCGACAATGTTCGGTTTTTGAATTCCGAAACAATTTCTTGAAGCTAATTTCAGAGACAATAGTTGTGAAAAGCCAAGGCATTCACATGCAATACCTAGGCTTGTTGAAAGAGAAATCAGAAGCTTTCTTTAAATATTAAAATTCCCTTAAAATATTAAGAGGTTAGAGGACTGAAGGAAGAAAGATTTACTGTAAGCCACAGAATAGAAAACATGCAGGATATGGCACAGGGATAGTTTTCCGATACACTGGCAAGAAGGAAGCTAGTGGGGAGGAGCCTGGAGAGAAAGAGTGAGAGGAAATCAAGGTTACTGAGCCAAGGATTGAAGCCAGTTCCTGGGCCTGGATGCGATAGAGACCCCACCTAATACTGGAAATCATTGATTAGGGTGACTTGGTTCCCACCTCTTGCCTAGAGCTCTGGATGGAAGTAACTGCTAAGTAAAATAAAATGGCCACCTGCATTGGGCATTGCTCAGAAAAGACCCCTTTCTGAAGAGGACTGTTTCAAAAGACAAAAACAATTGACCTGCAGGGGTTTTCTGAGAAAATGGAACACACCTTACAGAGGTGCTGATAAGCAACACCTGGTGATTAAAATGGTTGTGGTCCAGTGGAGATAGTTTATCATACTAATCAATGAACATCTGCATCCCTCTTTGTAAGACCACCCTTATGTAAAATGGAAACTTAATGTCAGCCAATCAGAACAATTCCTCCCACTTGCTTTCCTCTTCCCCTGATATGAGCTTCCCTTTTCCATCCCCTCCGTTGAGCAACGTTCTACTTCCTGAATGGGATGCTGCCTGATTCTTCAATCAGTCAATGAAGCTGTGAGATCCTAAATTGCATGAAAAAGTTTTTATTTTATTTATTTTTTTTATCATTGACTCAAAAAGGGCATTCTCAGTAAAGCAGAAGTTGAGGTGTTGTGTATATAAGATGATGGGACCCATGCCCCCAAGTCTCCTTTGGACCCAGAGAAAAGATCCTGGAAAGTTCCCATAACTCTTAAAATTGGAGCATGGATGTTATTTGAGACTTAGACATCAGCATATCTGTCAGGAGGTTGCTGTAGCTTAAACAGGAAACTGCAGATTGGATAGCTCAAAGTAGGGATATATGTAGGATGCGCTTAAATTTCAAAATGTCAGTTGAGCCAATGAGTCCTGAGATGAAAACTTGATGGATGCTACTACCTCCATCACAATGTGAAGAGATGGGACCACCAGTAGCATCACATACTTCATTGCAGTGACAGGGATTGCTTGGTGCTCAGACACCAAGTTAAGAAAGGCTTTGTGTCCTTTCTGTAATGACAGGACAATTCATAAGTTCCATAGAGGTACAAGCAAAATGTTGGGAAAAATTTTGAATTCGACTACCCAAAAAGTGATTGCTTAAAAAAAGAAGAGTCTAGGTTACTTTGAAATAGCAAGATCTAGATTTTGCTTCTGCCATCAGTGGAAATGAGGACTCATTGCGTATGATAAGTTTAGATTTGTATCTTTGTACATGAGTTTTAATCCCACAATACCACTCTTCAAAGGTGTTTGGGTGGCTTATGCCAATTTGATCCCCTGAATTTTGATGAACTCCTTCTGTCTTTGTGCTCCATCTAAAACCACTCTCTGCATTGCATCACTTATGTACGGGACTGCCACCTCAACTTGATTGTAAACTTCATGAGGTAGTGATGAGCTCTTGTGACACAGAGTCTGGCACATAGTTATTTCTCAAAAAATGTCTGTTAAATGAATCCATGATAACAAACCAATTGGGTAAATTGTGGAAAAGTATATAAAACACTATCTGTAGGATTCTAGAAATCAATCTGATGATTCTTAACTAAGTTGATAGAATCCACTGAGCATTTTAGCTGTGCTATGGACACATCGCCCGTTTATCAATAATTGAGGAATGACTACTATGTACATTGTGCTAAGCACCTTTCACAAATAAACCATTTAATATTTCTAAAAATCCTATGGTGTTGCTCTTGTTGCCCTCATTTTGTAGATGAGAGACTGAAATCTGAAGAGTTAAAGAAACTGGCCTATGATTACATAGATCCAGATACAAATTCTGGATCTAGCCTTTGTACTCATCCACTATACTATAGCTGACTCTAAACCAATCGATAAGAATGTCCTCATATAGAAGTGGTCAGAATATTTGCAGTAGGGAATAATGACAAGAGAGCATTTCTATGTAGACTGCATATACTTCATCCATGCATATTCTCAAAACATTATTTTTAGGAAAGTCATAAAGTATTTCAGCAAATGATAAGAATCCTTACCTGCAATGCAGAAAATATGACATGTTTCTTTGCAACAAAAAGTACCAGGAACTTATTGTCTTGTTTCTTCTTTCAAGTGTGGGAGGTGCTGGTGATTTCAGACAGGTGTGCAGTCCCTCCCCTGCAGTCCTTCCCCTGCGGTCCCTCTGGGGAACTTCCTTTTGCAGGTGTCTGGAGAGAGGCCCTGGGTTCCTACACTGCATGATTCTGGGAAGAGCCCTGGCTTTCTGTGCATTGAGGTGGGTCTTCTGGGGAGGAGGAAGAAGAGCAAGGAACCATGAATTGTGTGCTGGGCTGCCTGTCCCTGTCCAAGTATCTTTTATTGGAGTGGGGGTCCGGTGGGATGGGTACTTGCACCAGGTGACTTTTCCACTCTTTAGCAAAGTGCAGAATGGAGTGACTATCTCTCTTGGAATAAATCCCAGGCCAGGTCATCTTGAAAGCCTACACTTGCATTGTGCATATTGACTGTGACTGAGAAAGGTAATAGTGGGTAGAGACTTGGGAATTCCTGTAATATGAAACTACAGCAGGGACTACAGCAACTACATAAACCTTGGGCACATTACTGAGATGATTCTGGGAACTGAAACTAGCTCGTTGGGCTTACCCAATATGCAACAGAAAAATTGCTTTTAATATTTGGGGGTTACTTCAAATGGCTTTAGGAGTTTCAGGTTACTTCAACAGGTACCACTAGGACTGTAGTTGATTTTTACTGTGTTTTATCCATTTCAATTGGTTTGCACCTATGCCAC
The DNA here is from genome assembly GCA_029593785.1 of Cabassous unicinctus. NCBI lineage: Eukaryota > Metazoa > Chordata > Mammalia > Cingulata > Chlamyphoridae > Cabassous > Cabassous unicinctus. The sequence continues at coordinate 30,617 of JAQZBX010021178.1, forward strand.
ATTGGCTTTTAATATTTTGAATGACACCCTTGGCCCTAGAAGAAAGGAAGTTGCCAGCATAGAACTAACACTCTGAGAATGTATTGAAACACAGTCTTTGTTTTACTTCTTAGTTGTTTGGTTTTTTTTTCATAATTTTTCTCAGCTCACTGTAGGAAGGTAATAAACTTCAAAGCCAGCGTAGTCAATGACTCTTTTCCAGAGATATGACCAGACAAGCCTTCTTTCATTGGGCACTTGGGTAAAGTGCATTCCCAGGAGGAGAGAGGAACATTAAACCACACGTCAGTCATTCTGCAGGAATGGAAATGTTGGTTTTTCTGGTTATAATAATTTAGAGATTAAGTGTTGGACATGCAACTGCAGGAAGGCAATGGCTTGTTTCCTAAATCATAAAATCTTGTTTCCATTTCTCATCCTGTATCCATCTCCTTTGGAAAGCCATCTAACTTGTACAGCATGCCATTGTGTGGAATTGTGTCAGTGAGTTTGTGGGCCTCCCAATAAATCATGTCATGCAGCGCCTGCTTTCATAAGCCAATCCACCACCTGGCCACGATCCCCAGAAAAGAGAATGTGCTTTGTTATATATAACTGGAAGCTTCCAAATTGGCCTTGGCTCTTTTCTATTACTTAGGTCCTTCTAACTTTCCCTTAGCTATTGTAGAAAAGTTGCCTTTGCTAGGCTTACCAGCATTTAGTGCCCTGAAACTTTATCAGAGAGAATACTCTCTAATCATTTTCAATTGTTTGAAGTTCTGGGACCTGATTTCTGATCACCTGTAATACTCAGTACCACGACTGCCTTTTATTTTCCAGCCTACTTGTCACATCCTAGTTGTTGGAACATAATCTCTGTGGCTTGCCAAATCCCAAACCATGTCAACTGATGGATGTACTGTTGATGATTAATCCAGATCTCTATGTAGTTCTGAGTCTATTGCTTTTCCATTGATTTGTGCAGAGGGTTTAATTGAATAGCTATTAAGGCTTGATTCTTAGTTGAAATAGTCTTTCCAGGTTCTGTATTTTCTTGAACCTGTTCACAGTTACATGGGCCATTATTATAGAGAAAAAAATAAAAATAAAAAAACTGCATAAACTAAGATTATACAGTCTAGTTAAACATGTTGTCAAGTCTGGAGAGGGCTTTTTATCCATCTCTTTATCTCTCTTTATCTCTCTTTTTTGGATCTCAGATGCAGAGTATTTAGTTGATCATACTCCTCCTCAGTTCTGGTGGGCATATTAGCATCTGTCTAGAGCAGGAGTTCTTAACCAGGGGTCTGTGAGCTTGAATTGAAATTCAAAAGAACATTATTCTTTTGGGTACGTGTTGGTGCGGGTGTGATATATTTATTAAATAATACACAGGATAGTGTGGACTTAGTAAGGGGTCTGTGGTTTTCACCCGACTGGCAAAGGGGTCCATGGAACAAAAAAGGTTAAGAACCCTTGGTCGAGTGCAAAGACCTTCTCTTATTTTTTCCTTTTGTTTGATCATTATTCCCTTTTATCCCTTCCCTACTCATACCTCTGGGCAGAATAGAAGGAGTACCCTTGAGACTGCTGTAGTAATCTTACCCATGTTCTAGGCCATCAAAAGGGGTGATAACCAGAGTGGATTGAATGGGGCACAGAAAGTTCTTGAGCCAGTTACTTGTTTTATTCAAAGGTTCCATTAACACAGGCAACTCTTTCAATATGCATCTTTTTGTTTCATGTTTTTAAAAATTGTTTTGTATATACATATTTTAATTGATGTAAATGATATCAGGATGTATATATCTCATTCTGTTTTTATACTTCCCTTTCTCTCTCTGTTTTTTGGTCCCATACTTGTTACTATGACACATCTCTTTTTTTTT